>ML783057.1:840174-874699 GCA_009831015.1 Picea engelmannii
CCACTATGGTAGCTAGATATAATAAATGTAAGAGGACTTCTTAGAAGGTTCTACTTCTAGAATATTCCTCCTCTAGAATGTTCTTAGGTGATGGTAGCACTATATAAAGGGGTTCAAGCAATGTAATGGGACATGCAGAGAATTATTGTATTGGGAGTTGTAGCTCAATAGGAGGATGCTCCCTCGAAGAGGAAATTGAACATGAGAGGATCCCTTCCATAATAGGATCCATTATATGGTGTTCCCTACCTCGAGGGTTTTGATAAAATAAAGTGGTGGTTTTCTATATGGTTTCATATATCTTGTGTGGTGATTATATTCAAATATATTTAGATCTATTGTGATATTTTGTATTCAGGTATTTGGTACTTAACATATGACTTGTTGAGCACTCACTGTGCAATTTGTTGGTTTCCTCCTTGGCACCTTGTGAATGGGTGTTACTTCATAGCTTAGTTTCATTGATGGTATGGAAAATAATGACTTGGGGTTTGGACAATAAGAGTCCAATTTCTCTTTTAATATATATATATATATGTCTGCATCTAATCTCGGCAATTGCTTCACGAATCCTAGTTTCCTAATAAGTATTTTTATGCTATGTATAGTAAACTTGAAAAGATGGTTGAATGTATGTGTCAATGATGAAAATTTGTATGGTATGATTGAAGTAGGAATACTTATTGCTTTTATTTGAACCCATGTTTTCGAATTGGTTTATGCTTGCTTCCTCTCAGCAACTGGAGAGATACGAGACAAAGGTCTGTAAATGAGTCTAAGGATAAGTTCACAGTTCTTGTACCGATCGAGAAATATGTTTTTGTGTTATAGAACTTAAGTCCATAGAATGGAAGGCGCTTCCTTCAAACTAGTCATTGATGTGATCAAGGGCTCCTAACCACAACCCTAACTAAATCGTGGTAAAGAGGTGGGTGTGTAGCACGAGACCTATCAGAGGATCCATATGACCAAGACCTGGGAACCCTTCGCTAGGTTCGAGAGGAACTAAAATACCTTGGTTCGATACTCTGTGAGTTTAGGGCTCTGGGAGGTTATAGCCTTACCACTCTCAAACTAGTCGAAGGGTACCTGTTGCTACTGTTACCCCCGATATCGACTTACATTTGACGGTTTCTTAATCGTGACCGTGGGATCTAACCCACCATTAAAACCTGACCCACTTACCGGTCGAAGTAACACAAGTCATAGAACCAAGGATACTTGGGAGCCTCCCTGATCGTCGGATCTACGTCGTGGTGAGCTCGACGTTGACCGCTTCGGGAGAACATAGATGTCATAGAACCAAAACCCCTGAATGTCGAAGTTACAAATTAATGTGAGCCGTGCATCTAGGAATCCTTTGGGACCCTCTCATGATTGTTCAATCCACACATTGGTCAACCAAACACTGACACTCCGGGAGTAAAAAGGAAATTTCAAAACCAAACCCTCGAATGTCGAAGTTACGAAATAAATCGAACCATTGATCCCAGGACCCCCAGGGTCCTTCTTGGCCATTAGATCTAAGTTGCGGTTAGTCCAGCTTTGACCACTACGGGAGAAAGGGAGTGTCAAGCAGGTAAAAGCCCTGAATGTCGAACTCGCAAAGTGACGAGGATCGTTGATCTGAGGACCACTCAGTATCCCCTCAGATCGTTGGATCTAGGTCGTGGTCATCCTGATGTTGACCACTCCATGACTAACAAGGAAATCACACTGCAGATTCCTCGAACGCCAAAGTTACGAAGCAACAGAGGCCGTAGATCTATGGATCTACGTGGACACTTCCTGACCATGAAAGTCTAAGGGGCGTTGGAAGGTTGTCAGTCCAGAATGATGTGGCACACTGACATCACACAAGGTGACGTGGATCCATGCTCTACGTGCCACGTGTCACCTCGATATGTGCTTTTTGTAGACCCTATATGCCCATTAAAATGTGATGTGTGTCACCCACTTATAGGGCTACGTGTCACCTCTTCCCTGTCGCGTGTCACCCCCTTGGCACATATATTCTTGGCTTATTTGCGGGTGGAGTACCTAGGACCCAAATATCCTTACCTCTACATTTAATATGCCACCACGTGTAAGGGTGGACCCTTCGGGAGTCCGGGACTTCAGTGCTTCGGAGGTTTGCGGGTAGTATCATAGATAAGTCGAAAGGGCTAAGGGTCGGAGTCATGTGGCAAGGTTTCAGGATCCTTCGGGAGTTCGGGACTCTGGAGGATAGACGTGTAGAAGGAAAAAGGGGCATCCAACGCCGAAGTGTCGAAAGTCGAATTTCCCTAAGCTTGTGTGTTACACGAAGGGGCAGGTGGTGGATGCCACATCTACGCCAAGTAGGAATATAAGTGGAAAGAGTCGCGTGGAAATGAACTGACTTGAGTCGGATATGATACAGACCCTGAAACTTTAAGGGGCCATAAATTTTGATCCAGAGATCGGTTATGAGCATGACGATGGTCATTGGAAATCTCCTGACAAGAAGAAGACAATGGTGTCGTTAAAAAGAGGTTTATAGATGTTTGAGAGAAAGCAAAATTTTGATGCCCCATCCCTTAAATGTTTCTTTAAGGGGTTCGGTGTGTTACAATTACAACTCCATTCTTCATAAATTCAAATGTCTAAGTCGTTTTTTCCAAATTATGCTCTGGTATTCGGTCTTCGCTATGATTGCAATGGGCCTTAGATATTTTCTAGGAAAATCATAGAACACATACAATTTGTCCTTTTGACTAAGAATACCCTTAAAATACTATTACCTATATTGAATAAATATAAAAGATGATGATTTACAATGAGTGACCTTGGTATTTATAGGGCTTAAGGTGACCTTTCATGTAAATCCATGTCTTTATGTGATGCACCTTTTAATAATAAATATTCTAAATTCTCTAGTTTAGGGGGAGGAGGGGGGGTGTGCGTGTGCCCCCTTTTAAAATTCTTTGTCCTCAAAGCATTAGAAGTTATGTCTTCAATTTTTCTTGTAATGTCTTCTCATGATTCTTCATTCTTAAATTTTTCATGGTTGAGTACATGAGACATTATGATCTTCTAAGCATTAACCAGAGAAACCAAATTGTGGAAGAGTCTGACCACCCTTATTCGATCTTCTACGAAGCTATGTGGTGACAACTTTTGTGATTTAAGAAATGGTAAGATTCCACACTTCAACCTCTCTTCCATATAATAAGATATTTTCTTAGCTTCTCATATATATTTTGTCTTTGGTTATGATGACTCTTGTGATTTGGATGATGATAAGGCATCCTTATAACATGGTATTTTCTTACCACATTAGTTGTGCTTTCTTATTTCATGTTTTGTAGTATGTATTCCTTGCATACTTTTGTTGCTTTGTTCATCATTAAATGTTTATTGACAAAGATATTTAGATTTTCCACCATTTGCTCTTCAACATTTGATGATATCCCTACTTCAACTAGATCAAACATTGTTTCTTTGTCGACTCATAGTTCCTTATTGACACATTGATCTAACTTTGGTTTTGTTTTCTTTTTATCCTTCAACTTCTTGATTTTCACAAGAAAAAATTGATTGTGATTCCTTAGCCAAAAAAGTTCATCATCATTTTCTAATTTGTCAAATTTATTTTTAGATTTCTAAATATGTAACTTCTCATCATTTAACTTTTTTATTTGTTCAAGAATTTTATGATTAAGCTTCTTTAAGGAAGAATTTTCTTTATCTCTCTCTGAGAATTTCTTCTCAGGATCTTGATTCTCCTATTCTAAATTATGATTGTGTTCTAAGTTATGATCTTTTTGTGCAAGTAGTTTTTAAATTTTCTCTTTTAGGTGAGAAATTTCTTCGTCTTTATCAATGACAACCTTGTCAAATTATTTCCGACAATCCTACAAATTTTGTATTGAATTTTGGCTATCTTGGAGGATCACTTATGATACATCTTTTAGGTCTTCTGATGAGGGTGCCATTGAACATGATCTCATTGCAATATTGTGCAACGTTATCTTCTTTTCTCCTTCCTATAGGAGAATGTTAGAAATTCCTTCTTCATGTTTTAAATGAAAGTATATAGTATTTCTAACTAGGTTGAATCAAGAATTGTGTCAACATCTTTATCAAACACAAGTGTAACATTGAATTTGGATATGAATTTATGGCCATCAATCATTACTTATCAATCCTTAATTTCATATTTTTTTTTTCCAAATGAGATTTTTTTTTTCTATTATACTTAGTTACTACAATAATAATTGATTTGCGAAGAATTTTTATTTTCTATTATACTTAGCTACTACAATAATAATTGATTTTTGAAGTCAATGTTATTGTAATTTTCCTTAAGATTCACACCAATAATGATTAATAATGATGTTAATCATTTTTTTAAATACTTATTTTAAATATTAATAATAAAAAAAACATGAGATTGAAAGAACTTAATAAAAAATCTTTCTTCCTTCTTCTTACTAAAATCCAATTTGAAGATTTTTTTTCAAATTCGTTGAATAATTAAACGACTCTTAGAAAGGTAAATAACCTTATATCTTCCTTAATAATTATTTAAGATTCCCTATACTATAGTAATAGCCTTAGCCTAATAATTATTTAAGATTCCCTATTCTATAGCCTAGTGATTGGCAACAAATTCTTTCTTGATTTTGTGACACCGTTGAAGTTCGTGTATGTATATATAGAGAGAGAATGTGTCCTTAAAATAAATATATGTATGAAATATATGGCCCTGTTAGGTAATTCACCTTAGTTATTATTATCACCCAATTCTATAGCCTAGTGATTGACAACAAATGTTACTACAACAATTTATTCAAGATATTCATTTTTTTTTATGTGTGTTTTCAACAATGTCAATATAGTTTGGGACTTTGTTTTTACTAGCTATGATTCTGTTTGTACAACCCAACTTTCTTATACAGTGTTATTGTTATTTTTTAGTTGGTGACTAAATTTTATGGTACCTCTAATATTTGACAAGCAATAAAGAGATTCAGTGAAATACTTTTTTCAATATAAATTGTGAATTTTTAGTGGCAAAAAGTTTGATAGTGGTAAATAACCTGATAATTCAAATAATTCTAAAAAAAAAAATGAATGTGGCCAAAAGCTTAATTAGAAATGTCTATGATTCCAAATGAAATGAACGAAGTTCATTTCTTAAATATGACATGAACAACTTGATTCTTAAAATATATATCCAAAATAAACAGGATGACATAAAATAATATATATAAATTAAAATATTATATTGAATAAAATATGAGAGATGATGATTCACAATGATGTGTGACCTTAGTATTTATAGACCTCAAGGTGAACTTTCATGTAAAGCCATGTCTTTATGATACACATTTTAATAATTAATATCCTAAATTCTCTAATTTAGGTATATATATTTATAATTAATATGAATTTTTTTTAATACATAGTAGGTGTTTTTAGGTTCATCAACATCAGTTCTATGAGATGATGATCCTTTTTCAAAAAATTCAATCCTAATTCACCCAATTTAAGTAAAAATCCTTCACACCAGCCAAATAATATTCAATTATTTCAAAAGAAAGAAGATAAAAAATATATATAATCTTTCTCAATCTTCGACTTTCATTGATTTTATCCCAGAGTCATTTTTTTCTTCTAGAAATCATTTGAACATTCAATACCCTCTTATATGAAAGTGAATCTCCTTGGATATTCAATTTCATATGACTCCTACAACCTCTTCTTTCTTCCCATTGATGACAAACTTCTCTTTCTTCCCATTGATGACAAACTTCTACTAATCATATGCTGGATCTAGAACCACAACTTATGTTAATAATGAAAGCACTTTACTATTCAATAATGTTTCTAGATCCTTTTCCCACTCACCATAATTGTGGTCATTCAAAACCACAAATTTTTGCATGAAAATCGTGACCTTGATCTATAGATTTAAAGCCCTGATACAATCCTCAAGTCATAAAGTCAATCTACCAAATAAATTTAACTCAATATGAATGTATGAATGCATGAAAGTGANCACAAAAAAAAAAAAAAAAAAACAAAAACAAAAACAAAAACAAAAACAAAAAAACTTGTAAACAACATGTTAGGTTTTAAATCAATAACTCTAAGAACACAATGGAGAAATACAAAATTAGTAAATCAAGGAGCTATACATGTGTGCATAACTCAACTTACATGGAAAACAAAACAATAAAAGGTCAAGAAGGTAATAAATAATCTATAATCAATTAAAATATGGATTAAAATTTACCATTAATTGTTTAAAATTTTTACATAACCAATATAAAAGAATATTGTACTTTCTTAATTTTCTAACTACTTAAGCTTTTTAATTTTAGTTATTTATTTTGAGATACTTTTTATTAATTATATTTCTCTAAAGTAATTTATTCACTTATTTTTTAGTCATTTGCAAAAATGATAAACTTAATTGATTTTACCTTACCTTACAAACTTAATTGATCTTACCTTACCTTACACACATGCATGAATAGATTAAAAAAATTACAAATTCTCCCTATGGAGGTCCTTGATTAGAGAGAAATTTGTAAATTTATTAATATAATATCTTTATTAAGCTAATATATTATCTTGATATATGTCAATAATAGTTTTATCCTATTTCTAGCCTTCTACACCATATTTGTTTCAGTAGATTTATTTGACCTAGACAACAGATTGTGAGATATATTTTTCTTTCAAAAAAAAATTATGGTTCAATTTCACAATCTTGCTAATTATCAAAACGTTTTCTAGGATCTCTAGTTTTGGGGAAGAGAGGGTTTGTGTTACCCCATGGTTTCCATAATTTAACTCATCCAATA
This sequence comes from Picea engelmannii, assembly GCA_009831015.1. NCBI lineage: Eukaryota > Viridiplantae > Streptophyta > Pinopsida > Pinales > Pinaceae > Picea > Picea engelmannii. The sequence continues at coordinate 847,011 of ML783057.1, forward strand.
TGTTATAACCAACATTCATGTTTAGGTACACCTCTCAAACATGCCAATACACCTTTGAGAGTTATCAAAATTTTAGGGCACTGGGAATAGCTTTGGTAGATATTTAAAAGCTAATATAGATCAGATTACGCTTGATCCTTTCACATATGACCGTATATGTGTGGAGATCTACAATAGTAAGGGATTATTGGAGGAGTTTGTACTTCAAAGGAAAGGCTCCATATGGATGCAAGAATAACAAAATAAAAATACACCATTATGGTGCCAGATTTGTTAACAAGGAGGATATATGTCATCCAACTTGAGTTTATCCTAAAAGGATAAAAAGACATAAAGAAAAACCGAAAAGATGGCAATCATTTGAGTAGATGACCTAGAGGGATATTGGTGGCCACCCACCTATTCCAACTAGCTCCTCGTGCCCATTTTTGTTCAGCATGTCTTTATGTACTGCTTTATAATTGCAAGTTCTACACTTCTGGGGTTGTCTGAAACCTCACACATTCTCCAGGTGGATACGGGTGGCCTCTCGCCTAATCCAACTAACCTATTTTGTATGTTTTCATGTCAATACATCTTGTTGTACTTTCAGGGTTGTTTTGGGGCCCTAAACATTTTTCTTTTGCTCGCCAAAGTCAAACTGTAGACAAACTCAAATTCTGACAGCGAAATGTGTATTTCTCTGAAAGACCTTTCCAACGGGATATCACCCGCCTAAAATGGAGGTCGTATGCAAAAGTTATGACCCTAGGAAGTTGAGGTACCAAATTACACCAACTTACCCATAGGGCCCACATGACTTTTGGCGTTTCACCTTCTAGGGTTAGGTTTTTGGATGTCTAGGGTTTTGGCATTCATGAGTAATATGAAAAGGGCCTATGGAGCCTCATTGTAATCCATTATGCTCAGATGGATGCACCTAGAAGCCACATCTCTTCTCAGAGATAACTACCACCATTCGAGCAAGTTTCAGTTCTACAGTTTTACAGTTTCATCTTATTTCATTATTTAATAGAAGATATTGTTCACTGAATATTTGTGTTATTCTTCCTATCTCTGTGTTTATGGTATTTAGTCTGTAATCAGTTTGTTCCTCTCCTAAATCTAGATCAATGGTATCAGAGCGGTCTGATCTTCATTTATTTTTCTTTGTGCATGTCCCCGACAAGGTCTAGGTACAAGAAGTTGGGACTTGAAACAATCGAGCCATTAGCAGATCGGTCGCACCGAGCCCAACAACAACCCATGGGAGACAAAAAGAAATATGATGGAGCAGGAGATCCTATTAAAATTTTGCTCGAGGAAGCCCTCGCGCAAAAAAGGAACGAAATGATGGACAACTTCGCGCAGATCCTTCGATGGTTGCCCATGAGAGAAGCATCTTCATCAGACGGCCATGCAACCCCCTTCAAGGTACAGGTAAATTTTGATATTCCATTATTTGAAAGACTAATAGATGTAGATGATGTAGATAAATGGTTAAATCTGCTCAAAGGATATTTTTCGGTCCACAATTTTTCCAATCGGGAAAAGATCACTTTTGCACTCCTCAAGGTCGTTCCCCATGTTAAAGACCGGTGGGATACCTACTCTAAGAAAAGGGTCGTGGAGGAAATTGCAATTTTTGTGGTGGTCCCTACATGGGATTCCTTCCGGGACGCCATTAAAGAACAATACTACCCTGGTAGAAGCTACGAGGACCAGTGCACCAGATGGACCACCCTACGTCAAGAAAGGGACCAGACAATACCATACTTCACCAACATTTTCTATACCCTCCGCACCAAATTGGGTATCAAAGATTCTGAGTGTCATCTAGTGCTCAAATACTGCAGTTGTTTTCATAGATACCTTCAAATAGAAATGGAGTTCTTGGACATCGCCTCAATGAGCACAACTTATCGATACATTGTCAAGATCGAGTAGAAATTTAAGCAGAAACGACGAGAGTTTGAATATGCAAACCCCTCACAGCTGAAGCAGGGAAAAGGCAACCCCAACCCACACAACAGGGGACCAAGTCACGATGGTCACCCTCAGGAAAATCCATCCAAGATACAACACAAGAAGGGAAACGAGAATACGAAGAAGGACACGGGGAAATGGTGTGAGTACCATAAAATTCCTTGGCACAACATCGACGAATGTCACTCCAAGCAGTCCCTCGTGGCTGAGCTGAAGGCTTTCGAGTCACAAGACGATTCTGATTCCGAGTCAAATCCTGAAGGAGGGAAGTGAATTATCGATGTTGAACCCAGTGCCACGGTCTCTACCACCAAAGTCCAGCAAAGCGAACCCGAAGAACTAGAGGAAGGGGAACACCTCTTTCACTCGCAGATGTGGGTCAAGGGGGCTCTGATCCACTTCATTGTCGACAACAGTAGTCAGAAAAACCTGATTTCAGCAGAGGTCATCAAGCGGATGAACCTACCAACGACACCCCACCCGCAACCCTACACCATTGGCTCGCTTCGTCAAGGAAGAGATCTTCGTTTCAGCCAACAGTATCGTCTGTCCTACGACATCAAGCCTTTCAAAGATGAAGTATTGTGTGATATTGCTCCCCTTGAAGTTTGTGATGTTCTTTTAGGACAACCATATTTGTGGAAGCGTCATGTTGTGTATGAATCTAGACCCTGCAGTGTTATTATTACTTTGGGTAGACAATTGTACAGGATCCCTGAGGTGGCACCGCCTACTGCTATTTCTTTAATCTCTGCTAAGAAATGAAGTAAGGTCATTTCACAAATTGGGAAGTTTGTCTTCTTTGGGATCTGTGTTCACAGTAAGCAGAAGTTCGTCGCCACATCCGTGGCCTCTACACAACACCTCTCTTTGCAGCAGAAGCAAGTGGACGGGATCATGGAAGAATACAGAGACATCTTCGTCTCACCTACAGGGGTACCGACACACTGCCAAGTCAAGCATCCAATTGATATGACCCCCGACGCACCTCTACCTAATGGACCAGTCTATCGACGCTCGTTGATGGAGAATGATGAAATGAGGCGTCAGATCCAAGAGATTTTTCAAAAGGGGCACATCAGACCCAACTGCTCCCCTTGCAGAATCCTGATTGTACTGTTGCAGAAGAAGGACGGGACTTGGCGACTCTGCATTGATTACAGAGCCTTAAAAAAAATCACAGTCAGGAACCGCTATCCCATTCCCAGGATTGATGACCTTCTTGACCAACTCAAGGAGGAAAAATTCTTCAGCAAGATTCACCTGAAGTCTGGCTACCACCAGGTTCCCATCGAACCAACAGATGTCTGGAAGACAACCTTCAAGTCTAAGGAAGGTCTCTACGAATGGCTAGTCATGCCCTTTGGCTTAACAAATGCACCAGCCACTTTCATGAGGTTGATGGACAATGTATTGAGACCCTTCACCAACTCCTTTGTGGTAGTATATTTGGGTGACATCCTCATCTTCAGTAGAATGTGGGAGGAGCACATGCGGCATATTCAATAGGTTTTGAGCACTCTGTGACAACACAAGCTTTATGCCAACTTGGAAAAATGTTCTTTTGGCATGAACATGGTCCAATACCTGTGCTACATTGTTGATGAGCATGGGGTACATGTTGATCCAGCTAAGATCCAAGTCATCCGTGACTGGTCAGCCTCAACCACACTAACCGAGCTTCGAAGCTTCTTAGGACTCGCCAATTTTTACCGACGGTTCGTGTTGGGATTCTCCCATATTGCCTGGGCCCTCAGCCAGGTGACCAAGGGTGGTGGTAGGGCCAAGTTCATGTGGGGGAAGGAGAAACAACGAGCATTTGAAGATCTGAAACATCGTCTGTGCTCAGCTCCAATACTCTCCTTGCCCGATATGCAACAATCATTCGAGATTGACACTGATGCATCTGACTATGTTGTGGGCACAGTTCTCACTCAGCACGGGCATCCGGTGGCATACCATAGTGAGACACTCTCCGATATTTTTCGTAAATACCCCACCTATGACAAGGAAATGTATTCCATTGTACAAGCCTGTCGTCAATGGAAACATTACATTCTAGGGACAGATCAAATGATCATACACACTGATCACAAGCCTCTGTAGTTCATACAGACACAGAGGAAATTGTAGAATGACTTCCATCAAAAGTGGTCCACCTACCTGCATCAGTTCCATCTCAATATCAAGTATAAGACAGGTATCTCCAATCGTGTCATTGACTGCCTCAGTCGGCCTACTGTGGTTGCACTTACCACTGTGCTCCATTCCTGTGGACATGAAACATCGAAGTGGCCCCAACTTTACCAGCACGATCCAGAATTCGCCACCACATATCATCTCTTGGGTACATGCGTCACTGTCACTGATTTTCACATTCAGGCCGGACTCTTATGCCACCTGGGCCATCTCTATGTTCCTACAAGCGAGCGTGCAAAGCTGATTTGGGAAGCCCAGTATAGTCGGATGGCAGGACATTTTGGTGTAGAGAAAACTATGGTCGTCCTTCAGAAACATTTTTATTGACCAAAACTTTGACTGGAAGTCAGCAAGTACATCAGATCTTGCACTGCCTGCATCATTTCCAAGCCGGCCATCAAGAAGTGAGGCTTCTACACCCCTATGCCTATTCCTGAGAAGTCGTGGGAGTCCATCTCCATGGATTACATGTTTGGTTTTTCGTCCACCAAGCACAGAAATGGCTACATGTTTGTGGTCATTGATCGGTTTTCGAAGATGGGCATCCTCACAGCCTGTAGAAGACTGTCACATCGGCAGATACTATCAATCTCTTCTTCGAATGAGTTTGGGTTCACTTTGGGATACCACAAACCATCATCTCCAACTGAGACAACAGGTTCCTCGACACCTTTTGGTTGAGTCTCTGGTCTATGTTGGACACCAAGCTCACAAAATCCACTTCTTTCCACCCCCAAACCGATGGCCAAACCGAGGTCGTCAATCGTATGATTGTGCACATCCTGTGCATGTACAATTATAAGCATCTTTGTACATGGGCTCTCCATAGTCCACCGGCCATAGCCCATATGTCCAACACAGTTACAACAGGGCTCTCCATAGTTCCACCGGCCATAGCTTATTTCAGGTGGGTTTGAGATTCCAACCCTTGGGACCCATTGATGTTGCACTTCCTCTTGCCACTGTATAGACAAAATCTTCCCCTGATTAGTCTGCGGTCAACAAAGCCACCAAATTCATTGAGCGGATTCAGCACATCCTCCAACAGGTCCAGGAGATTTTGCAGAATTCCAATGCTAAGTACAAGCAACGCCACGATAAACACAGGGTACCACACCAGTTTTAGGTTGGCAACAAAGTCTGGTTACATTTTCAGAAGGAGCGTCTCATCGGACCCCATCGGAAGCTTCGACCACTTTTTTATGGGCCTTACACTATCACCAAGGTTGTGGGTAGCAATGCTTTTGAGCTCAACACTCCACCCTTCCTTGGTCTGCATCCAGTCTTCAACATGAACCTCCTTCGGCCATATTTTCCACCATTATTGGACACCTATGAGATCGCCAAACAATTGGCACCAACATAGCTCAACCCTAACTGCATGGAGCAAGCATCCACCGATCAGATAGTGGACACACAGGTCAAGGGAACTCGCCAATAGTAGATCCAGGTTTATCGGGTTGTCAAGGCATGACAACTCCTACATCAAGGCAAGTGGCTCACCCGGGGCCAAATCCAGTAGAAGTTTCCTCACCTGATGGGGGAACTCAACGCAATGGAGACCATTGCTTCCTAAGGGGGGAGGATTGATCCAGATGAATATTGGTGGCCACCCACCTATTCCAATTGGCTCCTCGTGTTCATTTTTGTTCAACGTGTCTTTCAGTATTGTTTTATAATTGTGAATTCTACACTTATGGGGTTGTCTGAAGTCTCACACATTATCTAGGTGGATACGGGTGGCCTCTCGCCTAATCCAACTAGCTTATTTTGTATGTTTTCATGTCAGCACATCTTGTTGTACTTTTAGGGTTGTTTTGGGGCCCTAAACATTGTTTTTTTGGCTCGCCATAGTCATACTGTAGACGAAGTCAGAGTCTGACGAGGGAATGTGTAGTTCTCTAAAAGACCTTTCCAATGTGCTATCACGTGCCTAAAACAAAGGTCGTATGCAAAAGTTATGACCCTAGGAAGTTGAGGTACCAAATTACACCAACTTACCCATAGGGCCCACATGACTTTTGGCGTTTCACTTTCTAGGGTTAGGTTTTTGGATGTCTAGGGTTTTGGCATTCATGAGTAATATGAAAAGGGCCTATGGAGCTTCATTGTAATCCATTTTGCTCGGACAGATGCGCGTAGCAGCCACATCTCTTCTCAGAGATAACTACAACCATTCGAGTTCTGCAGTTTTACAGTTTCAACCTATTTCATTATTTAATAGAAGATATTGTTCACTGAATATTTGTGTTATTCTTCCTATCTCTGTGTTTATGGTATTCATTCTGTAATCAGTTCATTCCACTCCTAAATCCGGATCAACAACAAATGTATCAACAAAACATTGATTTAGAAAAGGAAAACAACTAATGTTAGTTGAGGAAACAAAGGGGATTATAGATAAAAAGGAATGAATGTGACAACTCACTATCCATTTTTTAGTTACAAGTAGTCACTTCTTAACACTTCCTTCATGCTCATTAATATGTAATATTAAAATTTGTCAATACAATATGCACATGAGAAATCTAATTTCTAATAAATCTCTGGAGTAAGAGTTTTATGTAAATCTGTGTGTCATGTGATTGATTAATCTATGATTTTCTTAAGAAATTGTATGCATAGTTTTATTTCATATATTTAAAATTTACAAGATAGATCTAAGTTGATATTAATATTTTGAAGTAGCTAAATTTAATTAATAAAAAATCCAAAATGAAACATTAAAATGTAACAAATAATAAATTTAATCTAATCTAATTTTTATAAATGATTAAATTTATTAATAAAATTTGGGAAAGTAAACATATAAAAAGAAAAAATAAATAAAAGTTTAAGTAAAATTTAGAAAAGAAACATTAAAAAAGCAAATAAATAAAACAATTTAAAAAAAAATTAATTAAAATTTTATAAAATAATATAAAATATAAACTTTATCATTACATCTTTTATTTATATATATATATATATATATATATTAAAATTTAAATTAAATAATACTAAATCAAAACAAAAACCATATTTTGAGTATCTCATTATATTTAGTAAAACAAAAAGTCTTCACCAAAGTTGAATTTGATGTAACCACTTCCCGAAATAACGGAATTTAAGAAATAGTCTGCGCATTTCCTTTCCGGTGCATTTTACTTTAATAACTGAAGTTTGAAGATGTATTCCACGTTGCCTGCCTTGTCACGTTCAGCCCACAGAATGCCATAAACCGACTTCCCCTCCGGTAAAGCCAAAACCAGCATACATGTTTCCGTTCGCCGCACACAGAAGAAAAGGCGCCATGTTTCCGTTCGCCATAAACTGACTTCCCCTTCTGTAAAGCTAAAACCAGTAGACATTTTTCCGTTCGCCGCACACAGAAGAAAAGACGCCTTCTATCTGTGGAGCCGCGTATAAATTACGGCGTAAACTCGTCAGAGTGTCGATTAATTCGAGAAGATTCGTATGTACTAACAGCGTTTCAATAGCAATATAGAAGGATTTTGCCAGCGTTGTGAGTGGGAATATTAAATATACATTCCTTCTGTTTTGAGTTTAGAGAAAAACGAGAATGTCTACTGTGGCAATATTGTGGTGTGAGGAGTTTAAGAAGCTGCGTGATCGCACCCCACAAAAGGAGGAGCAGCGGCAGGGAGTTTCGAGTACTGTGCACCCGCCGGCCTTGACATCTCCGTCAACAAGTCATCAGTTAGAGTTAATGGCAGGAGAGGAGAATGCTCTTGCTGCTCATTTTGGAAGATGGTTACCCTCTTTTTCGGCCGTCAATAAGATGATGGATTGCTTTTGTCCTTGATCCACTTACAGACCGCTCTCTCTGGGTGTCATGTCTTTGGATAATTTGGGTATAGATCGTTGTAGAAAGTTGTAGCATCTATGTAATACATATATGTTTGATATGTTAATGGGAATGGGAGAGCGAAGTGACAAGCCTTGTACAGAATATAATCAAATTGAATTTTGTATAGATTTAATTTTGTATAAAGTAAATTTTATAATGAAATAACTTAATTTGATTCTGTTTCTACCCCCATTGATACACAGAGATATGCCTGGATAAGGATGCATAGACAGAGATCATAAGGAAGCCATATCCATAAGGATCCGAGATATACAGAGATCGGGTCTAATAGATATTCCCCTATTTTAGAGGAAGATCCTATTGAAAGCATGCATAAACATACAACCAAAAACCTATTGAAAGCAAAGTGACCCGCCCAGAACAGAGTTGTTTCTATCATGAGAATTTTTTTTTTTTTTTCATTTATATTTTTTTCATAGTGAACAATATCCAACTTACTAAGCAATAATATTACATATTATACATAATATACATAATAAGATCCTATCTAAAAACAATTCAGACCTTATGATTAATAATCCACCTTCAACAACAATATCTAACTTGCTAAGCAACAACATTGAATACTATAGAGAATAAAAACAGATCGGAAAGCAATTGAGATCCTTTAATCTATAATCCACCTTCCTTCAGCAGCATTGAATGCTAAGCAGGCTGAATATTGGCCGCCTACAATACCATAGCATTGATATTTGTGACACAGATAATGAAAACGCACCCACTTTGACCTTATTTGCACAATCTATTACTTCAATTTTGTTTTACTACAAAAATAAACATATTTCTTAAATACAAAATGCGGTTTATTGGCGGGCTACGCTAATCAATAACGGACAGACTCGCATGTTTTTCTCAGAGCTTCAGCTCATTGATTTGGGACAGAAAGGTGAAGAAGCCTTAGTTGGTTCTGAAGTGGTAGCGACAAAGACGCAGAGTTTTGTTGTGCACAGTAGGCTTGAGGTTAAGGCAGTGCCAAATGAAAAGATGCCGAGCTTGGGAGGCAAAACAAATGTTCAGAAGATTCAAATATTTCACTTAATGGAGGCCCTCGATTGTAAATAGTTTGATGTGTTTGTCAGATCTACTTCTAAGGTCGCACGGAAGGAGTTATGTCTACCATGAACGAATCAATAGATTACAAAATCAGTTCTGTTTACGATCAACAAATGTCTTGTTATTGCCTCCAGAGTATGGGTTCAGTTCTTTGTTTGTTTTTTAACAGTTTCGTCTGCGAATTCTTTCCTCAACAAGTTCAACCCAACAGCAGAGGGCGAGTCAATTCAAGGAGGGTTTGTAAGAGAAAAGAAATTAGTTACAAGGGGAGAATCGCACTCAGGAACAGAGTCGCGATTCATGGCTAGGCTTTTGCTAAGCAGATTCCAATCAAACCCAGAGGTCACGAACTGAGATAGAGCAGGGTTTTCTGGAAAATATGGAGCACTAATAGGGACAAAATCGTCTAGAAAGGGAGGTATCTGTAAAATGGGCCATTTTTTTTTGCCCTAGGTGACCATTTCCCTTCTGGCCCAATTTCAATACAAGAATAAGGTCACTAGGAAGGGTTTTTTTCCAGAGAAATAAGTTAAATGATCGTGGTTTCTTTGTGTTCAAATAATAAAGGGAAATCATTTCTTCTTAATAATAGCGATGAGGTTCAAATCTATGGACGCTTTGCTTGCCTAAACTAATAAAGGGAATATGCTTTAAATTTATATTTTGACCAGAAATTTGTTAAGTTCAACAGTTGTAAGAAAAACCATACATACTTACAAGAAATAGATCTCTTCAACACTACTGTAAATACCTTGTCAGATTCTAAAGACAAATTTTCGTTGAAAACTGATTATTCATATGATAATCAGCGTGAAGAGTATTTAACAAAAACCAAAGGCCTGTAAACACAAACTTCATTTGATTGGACAACTCCATCCTTCCTTGATTAGGGAAAGGAAAAGAAATCCATGAATTGATCGGCGCCCTGAGAGGCAACGGACAGGAATCTCTTTACATTTCTGCGGAGGCACTCCATCTTGCGTTTCTGCCGGATGCGCATGAGGAGAACGGCCGTGTCCAGGGACTCCTTCAGAAACAGGCACTCACTCACCGCCATCGTTCCACTAATATTTGCCTCCTCTTTTTTCTTCTGATGTTTTATGCTTCGCCAGCATAGGAATAAATTCGGCAGGAGCTGCCATATAATTATGTTGCCACTTCAAAATCTAAAGCAATTCAGACTTTCAACTATACGCGATTCGATCCGGTACCTTCGCCTTCGCTTGCAGTTAATTGTGTGTAAGTAAGAGAGCGAGTAAAAAGGGCTGTGTGGGAGCATTGCAACTTGGAAGGGCAAAACAGGTTGTTGTTCTCAGTAGCAAATGGTTTTGCGTCTATTTATTTAATTTCGAAACCCTTCCTTATCTCGTACACCTGTTTTGCCCCGATCGTGTAACCTATCACTTCGTTTAATGGTGCCATGCAGCGGTAATAAACAAGTTTATTACTAGCATACCCCCAAAGCCCTGGAAAGGGAAAGCCTAACAAAACCCTGGAAAGGGAAAGCCTAACAAAAGTAAACTATCATATTTTTTAAGCTGAGAATGGGAATGTCGAAGTCATTTGAGGGGTTTGACCACTCAGTTTATTGAGTTGTAATGTTTGACATTACAACTTTTTACCTCAACATTTTTTATCCATCTTGCCCACTACCATCATATTGCAACATTTTATTTCAATTCTTTCTAATCAACTAAATAGTATGTCCATTAAATAGTAAAGTCTATGAAGGTATATATACCCTACCCCTCTGGATTTGAACATGTGACCTCTTAAGAGGAAACACATGTTCTTAACCATTAGGCCCACTCAAGCTGTATTTTATATATATATATATATATATAAGATAATAGTATTATAAAATTTAACATATATTAAGTTTATAAAATTTAATCTGTAATAATAGTGTTATAAAATTTAATATATAATAAATGTAATGTTATTTATGTAATAATATAGACACGGTTATATTTTTCTTACATCAAATTTATATATAATAAGTTTATAAAATTTAATATATAATAAATTTAATGTTATTTAGGTAATAATATGAACAAGTTTATAATATTTTTTTATTTTTTATATTATATGCAGCATTTAGAAATTACAAACTTACTATCACTCAATTTCATATTTAATAGATAATCAGAAGTAACAAATAGATCATTATGAAAGCAGTGTTTCAAACATTGTAAAAGAAACAAAAACTAAAGATGGAACATATTAGACAATTCAGGTACAACTCACTCGGAGGAGTTTGACATTCTCTTTGCAACACGTCAACTTACCCAACTTTTATGTTCCATCAGTACAACTCTCAACAAGTGTCCAACCTCCTTACCTATTGTTCAACAATAAGTACATAATAGTTTAAAGATAATAGTGTTTATTAAAAGTTGTGTACACTCATTGATTTCTCCTGCAAGGCTTTGCTAATAACCTAAAAAGTTGAGATGCACTTTAATTGAAACACATTCACATCTTTGCATGCTTTATTTGATATGACCTTCATTGGATCGCTCTCATGGATATTTTAAAAATAGTTAGCCTTTTTCCATATGACAAAAGATTTATACATTAAAACCAAAACTTAAAGTGTTTCCATTTTACAATAAAAACCAATATGTCATGAATTCGATGAAAAGATAATTGAAAATATTGAAACAATGGGTTATTACTTTATTTACAAATATAAATGATTGAAATGAGAACTTTATTTCCAAATATAAATGATTGAAAAGAGAGAAACAATGTTTTGTGAATATTGAAAAAGAAAGAATATGTATTGATAACTTGCAGATAATTAATCATCATATCACCTACTTCACATAGAGAGAGAGACAATGTTTTGTGAATATTGAAAGAGAGAGAATATGTATTTATAACTTGCAGATAATTATTCATCATATCACCTATGTTTGCCTTATTTTTTTCTATAATAAATGATTGCAAGAATCTAGAGTATAAGTCTTATTTCCACATTGTAAACACACATAAATTTTATTATACAACCTTTAAGAATAATGACAAAACAATGTGGATACCTTATAAGAGTGAACTAAGTTTGGTCTTTTCAAGATATATATTTAAGTTTTATTTCCTAAGTTTACCAAATAAGCATAACCTTGAAAACAACTCCAACAACGTCATGTGTTAATGCTTGACCCTTGTGATAATGCTCATGTGATAATGCTTGACATGACAAATTTGTATGATAGCTATACTTTGTAATCACATTCATGCGTTAATGCTTGACACTTGTGATAATGCTCATGTGATAATGCTTGACATGACAAGTTTGTATGATAGCTATACTTTGTAATCACATTCAAGCGGATTCACTTTGACAACTTTTAAAATCCATAGTTTTTAAAGTTATTACATGGATTTTGCGAACGTTTTTTACTAGTCATAATTAAAGTTTCTTCATTCATTAGTACATGTTATAAAAATTTACATTATCCACACAACTCATGTGGTTTGCATTAACAATACATATATCATATATCACCAAGTTATATTACATAATAAATATATTTGAAATGTTGTCATATTCTATACATTCATTCAAAAATCTTACAACCATTTTGCAATATTCTATAGTAAATATATTTGAAATATTCATTCAAAGATCTTACAACCATTTTAAAAACACAAATTCTTTTTGCATAAAAATATATGCAGCCATATGCTAATAAAAAAAATAGATTACAAGTTATTAGGACAATAATATTTTGTATATGCCAATTAAAAAAATAGACTAATTATAATAGTAATTATGCAAACTCTCTTACATTTAATTTAAAAAACTAATTTGAATGTTTACAATATATATTTCTATCTAAAAAACTAATTTGAATCTCTTACATTTAACTTTAGAAACTAATTTGAATGTTTACAATATATATTTTTACTTAAAAAACTAATTTGAATGTTTACAATATATCTTTTTATGATATCTTTAAATTAATTATACAAAAAATTTAATTTATATTTACAAATTTTATTAAAATTTCAAATCATTTCTATAACACTGTTTTCATAATTTTGGAAATTTAATAATAAATCATGAAATATCGTATGCTTATTCATTTATTTAAAAACAATATTTATTATATAAATAAATTTATTCCACAATTCATAATATTAATTTTAAATTAAATTTATTAAATAATAACAAAATACATTTTACAATTCATAATATTAATTTTAAATTAAATTTATTAAATAATAACAAAATACATTTTACAATGGGGGTATGTAAAATCTTTGGGCGGAGGGAGTCTCATACACCAATTTGGTGTGGCCCTAACCATGAAAATATATTATTATTATTATTATTATTATTATATTATATTTCAAATCATTTTTATAACCAATTTATCATAAAAGAGTACCATTCCATATATCCACCTTGAATTGCATTTATTACACAACAAAACATATTCTACAACACTATAATAAAGAAGATGTTTAACTATAAGCTACAACACTATAATAAAGAAGATGTTTAACTTTTTTTTTTTGTAAGTAAGAGATTTTATATATAAAGAGCCTTCAAAATCCAGACCAGAGTTGCAGAAGCTTGAAAACAATCGTGCTGTAGTTACCGAACTACCCCAAGAAAGGGGAAACCAGTTCAGCCAGCCGGCTAAGTCTAGCATTTTACAGTCTAACAGTCTTAGATAAACAGAGCTAATCTGACTAGGCTACAACTAAGAAGATAAACTAGTGAAAAGATCAAATCCCCAGAGGGGTCAGACACTTGGCAAATAACCTGGCCAGGTGGCTTGGTATGTCGCGTCCCAAGGTTCCTCTTCGACGGGCATCCCTTTCCCTTCCATTTGCATGTCAGCATCCAAGTTGCCCCCTTCCAGGTTGGCAGCTGGCAGGGTGACTCCGGATGGATTGTGCACGTGGACGCCCATAACTGCCGCATCCTCCATGTCCCCGTGCGTGGCCTGCACCAAGTTGCCACCTTCTGGCTGTTGCACCTGTTCATTCCTGTCGACGAGCTCTGCATGGGGCATCTCTGTTGCTACAGCGGCTTCTGGAGTGGAATGGAAAGCCCCCTGGAAGGTGGAAAGGATCTTAAGCAGAGTCGAGGTTTTCCCATCCAATAGCTGCAGTCGAAAATGAAGGTCCTCCAATCTTTGCCGGAGCTCAAAAACCAGCCCATAAAGGATGGCTAAGCTGTCCTGCAGCTGCGAGTCGGGGATGGAGTCGGTGAAAGAGTGCGGCCTGTGCTGGGAATTCCGAAGAAAGGGTGGCGCCTCCAAGGGTGGGCAGAAGGGGTAGGCTACCGGTGCAATAGAAGGCTCGTTGGCTAGGGAATTCAAAAGAACTGCGGGAAATCGTGAGAGAGATCCCAGCAAGTTGTCGGTGATGACCAGACCTTCAAACCGGGAGGCAGGCAGGGTGGAGGAGGCAAGAGGTTCCAGCTCGGGCTGCGAGGGCTGTGAGGAGTGCGTAGAGGGTGAGCCAGGGGGAGAAACAGAGACTCGAGGCCGAGGAGGATGCCATGGAGATCCTCTCCTTGGCCTCCCTCTTTGTCGTGGCATTCTCCACTCGCAAGGAAGGCAAAATTGAGAGGAGAGTCCCGGATGGACGTGGAGAGCCTGGAGAAGTCCGAAGGCGGTGAGCACCATGAAGGATGGAAACCAGAGTAAGCCAGGTCTGGGTGGCTGAGGGATAAGAGGGTCGGGACGTATGCAGGGGTTAATGTCGCCTGCAAACAGAGAAGCCATGGAGGAGACAACAATGGGAGTCAGGCGCACCAGCGTTAATGGTACAACGGACGCCGTGAAGGCGATTAAATGCATGGATTAGGTGGTGGGTCTTGGCACGAGCCCGACACATGGTCCCCTGCCGTGCTGGCCTGTACTCTCCTCCGCATCCCACCATGTGGCCCGCACTAACACCCCATCTGGGGATTTGTCCATTGCCGCAGCCTTACGAATGCATTGCTGGAGAATAGGGTGTGCAGGGTTGAGGGACGTTTTGCATAGGAGATCCGGTCCGTCCCAATTATTCCCCAGATTATCCAGTTCATCTGCTACTTGGTTCGCCTTTCGCCTGATGTGTGTAGGTATAAAGGCCTGATTGGGTTGCAAAAGATCCGCTATAGTCTTTAGCCCATGTGAGAGTCTCTAGCTGGGTGAGATTCTTTCCGGGTCCGCTCTATTTAAGATTCTGCTGAAGAGATTGATAATGATTTGGGAATCGCCTTCTACAATCAGCTTGGTGAAGCTATTCTCAATGGCTAATTGCAGTCCTCTGGTGAGCCCCCAAAGTTCCACTGCATTGTTCGTAGTGTGACCAAGGGAGCCTGCGTTAATGAGAAGGATGTGTCCATGGTGGTTGTGGAAGACCACTCCATAACCCGCTGCTCCTGGGTTGCCTTTGGAGGCCCCATCAAAATTGAGCTAGATGAAGCCACCCGGGGGGGGGTCCAAGAGGAGGGGCTGCTTTGAGGGGGAGGAGAAGAGACGGGAAGAGGTGAGTCAAGAATTGGGGGGGACTTCCAGTACTGAAGGATCAGAAGTTATGTGGGAGTGTTGATCAGATCTTTTTCAGTCCAATGTTGAAGGCTAATAGTTTCCAAAATGTTGAGGTGACATTGGTTCCAGCAGTGGTGCCATGGGAGGTGGTCATTCCGGAAGACCCTTCTATTTCTTTCCTTCCACACCTGCCAGAGAATGAAGCCTGGAAGAAGCTGCCAAATACGGTTTAGAAGGGGAGATTGAAACACTTGGACTCTCCATTTCGTGATTGTGTCAATGATGTTGTCTCTTTTGCGATCCGAGGTGCGCATAATTAGCGCACTTTGATCCCAGACTTGAGCAGTGTAGGGGAAAGTGTTGAGGAGATGATTCATGGTCTCGGCTTCTTCTCCACAGAGCATGCAGATAGACGGGTCAACAAATCCTCTTTTTGTGAGGTTATCCCAGGTGAGAATGCTTGAATGAGTGACAAGCCAGAGGAAGAGAGTAATTTTTGGCCAGTGTTTAAGGCCCCAGATTTTGCTCCAAACCTTCCCTGTGGATAGAGGGTCTGAGTGAGTTCTGATGACATAGACCTCTCGCATGTTGAATGTGCCCCGTGGCGAGTATCCCCATCATAGGATATCCTCTCCTATAAGTTTGGCGATTTTTCTTTTGGCCATTTCTTCCTGCCAGGGTCTTAGGTCCACGTGTGCCTCTAGGTTCAGGTGCTCCCTATTTAAGTGCCAGTATCGCCAGGTGTCCTCTATTGGATTGTCTTGCCAGTAATCAGCGACTTTGTCAGGCCCGCGTGTGTAGCTTGGATGCTGATATTCTCAGCCCAGTCCTCGTGGTCTAGAGTTGGCCATTGTTTCCAGGAATCTTTCCAAAAGAGGGTTGTTTTCCCATTTCAGATTTCCTAGAAAGCATGATTTGTTACCAAATGTCTATTTTGCTTGGTTGCTGCCCAGATTAAGGAACCTGGGCTATCCCCATTCCATCTAATTAGGTTCTTCTCCACCATATCGGGTGCATATTTCCTTCTGCAGAGCCTGGCCCATAGGTCCTTGGGATTTTTTAACCAACGCCACCAGATCTTGGCGCTAAGGACTTTATTCATGATAGAGGGGTCCCTTAGCCCAAGGCCTCCCTGAGCTTTGGGTTGGCAGAGTTTGTCCCAGCTGATCAACGTTATTTTCTTCCCTGTGTTGAGGCCTTGCCAGAGGAAGTTCCTCTGTAAGATTTTTATGGTTGTGAGGACAAACTTTGGGGCAGCAAGTGCCGAGAAGGTATAGATGGGGAGGGCTTGAAGTATGGCTTCAAGAAGAATGAGGTGACTAGGGAGGTTTAGGGCTCTGTAGGTCCAGAAAGATATTCTCTTGGAAAAGGAGGAAAGGAGATGTTCCCAAGAGGTGTTTCTGAGGGCGTTATCAATCAGGGGGATGCCAAGGTATTTGGACAGAAGGGAGCTTCGGTTGAAGCCCAAGATATCAGAGATATGGCATTGAATCGGAGCAGGCGTATTGGAGAAGAAGATCTGAGATTTGTCTTTGTTACAATCCAGTCCTGGGGCTTCATAGAAGGTTTGAAGGATCGAGAGGAGGGAATGAGCTTCTCGTGCTGTAGGGGTACCCATCATTAGAGTGTCGTCCACAAATTGGCTATGCGAGACTGTAACACCCTGTTTCCCCTAGTTTGTAAAAATAACTGGATTGGCCCAGAACTGTGGCAAACTCAGAAATGTGAATATGTGATGTGAATGGACCTTGTGGAAAAGGTCGATGAATGTGAATAACATTATGAATTGGTATTGCAGGACTGCTAAGAGGGGATGTGCTGAAAAAGAGACCATGATGGCTGCAGAAAGGCGGTGGAAGGCACCTGGAAAGGTGGCGTTAATTTCCACCGAGAATAAATACCGTATTTGGACTCCACTGGCCCGGAGAACCAAAAGTGGCTCGCTGACCCCGAATTAAATGTCTCGCAGGCTGGTAGGAAAATGGCTCCTCATGAGTTAATGAGGGATGGGGAGGTGAACCGCCCATCCGTAGAGCCATCAGGCCTGACCGGTGCGAGGGAAATCGTGCCACACGCAATCTCACAAGAGGATAAGGCACGGGGGAGAAGCGATTGGGGAGGGGGACGACGCGAGGTGAAAAAGAGAACTCTGGCGATATGCAGAGTGGGTGATAGTCGCCAGAGTGGGTGATAGCAAAGAGGAAGGGAGAGTAACCTTCGCTCATGGTCACTGGCAAACAGAGAGGCAGTCTCACAGCATCGTGGTCTCAGCTCGGGGGTGGCTAGTGGTAAATCCGTTGGGAGTCACTGAGCCTACGGCTGGGTGGAAACGAGCACCCCTCTCAGTAGTTGCATAACCCCTGGTGTTATTTTCTGATAAGTGTTTTGCCTTTGGCATCTTGAAATATATGTATGCTGACATTTATGATCATGAGCTATGAAATTGTGAATGATTTCATTATAAGAATGTCTGCATGGTGTCTTGATCAATATTGGTAGCTGTATGTTTATATGGAAAGACTACGTGTGGCTTATGTCCTCTTAAAATTGTTATTTATATGCATGCTGATCTAATTTAGACTTCACGCCTGGTTCTCGGGAGAGAGATACCCTTAACTGCCTCAGATAGTACCCTGGGTAAACCTCCCCATAGAGATACCTTTCTTGAAAAAGCCATCAAGAACCTGGAAAAAGGACGCGAAGGCGCAAGGCCTTAAGAAATCCCTGGTAAGTATCGAATCGATGGACGAGGTCCCATCGAGAGATCGGTGGTCACTCACGGCTGTCAGATCGGAAGAAGAAACTGGGGTGTCAATCGCCTTAACCCTGAATAGGTGTTAATCGACGGACGAGATCCCGTCGGGAAATCTATGGTCACCCATGACCGTTAGATTGGTAGGAGAAAGTAGAGGGTTAAATGCCTTACCGCTTTTCCTTTCTGTGTCTTCGTGGGTAGCAAAGATATCGGGAATCATAGATCGTCAAGGTCCATGAGAATATCTGGACCGTTGATTTTTCCCCATCCAGGAAGTCGTGGGAGAATGCACAAGTTAGGAACCTGTCTGAGCCGTCAGATCTCGGCTGGAAAACTCAACAGTCGTTGGATCTGTCAGGAGATACTCGAGGGTTAAACCCCCAGTGGATAAGGGTGAAAGCCCCGAAATAGATTTGGGTCATCCGATTAAAGGAGGCCACGTGTTATGAGATTTCCCATTTCGAGAAATCAGGAGTCGGGAACTCGGGAGTTCTGGTGATGAGAGATCGAGATGTTCCATGGTGGAAACCCCGAAGTAGTCGTAGACCGACCGAATTCGGGAGGCTACGTGTCAAGAGATTACCCGTTTCGGGAAATCGAGAATCGGGGATTCGGGAGTTCCGTTGACAAGAGGTCGGGCTCTCGCCTTGATAAATACCGACTTATAAATATTGATATGTTAGCATGTGATTAAGTCCCGATGAACGGACGAGATTCCTTCGGAGGTTCTCAGGGTCTATAATGACTGTCAGATGTGGGGAAGAGACGTCAACTTTAAGCCGGGGCGCGAATGCACCTTAGGGTAAGTGGCAAGCATATATGAATGGCCAAAGTCCACCCGCCTAGATCTACGGTTGAGGCTTCATTCCGGAGCCCCCTTGTTGTTCTGCCTTAAGCGGTGGGGGGGGGTCCAGAATCGAACGTGCAACTCAGGAACGGTCAGGATCAATTCACCTTGATCAACGACATTCAGGTGAATTCCGGACCCCCCTTGCCATTCTGCCTTTAATGGGGGGGGGGTCCAGAATGGTGTGGCGTGTGAAGTGGGACCCGTCTCCTGTCACACCGCCCACCGTGTTGTGTTTCCCCTCTCACCACCTGTACTCTGCTCACCCGCACAACAGGGCCGTTCCTAATGGCCATTTGCCAACCCTGTAGGGACTCGTCCCTATTGGCTAGTTACCAGCCCTGCCGGGGTTCGGCGGTTGCAGAGTCGAACGATTCGACATCCATGTAGCGCCGAGGAGCAAAATACAAAGAGGCACCACAAATTATTTGACCTGTGATCATGACCCGCGATCACATGGGAGCAGAGAGAGAGAAAGAGCTAGCTTGCGCTAGGCCTCCGCAGAGGATTCAGAGGCTCTGATTCTGCAGAAATCAACGAAAACTCAGATTATCGTAGTGGGTGTGTGACAGAGACCGGGGGGGAGATACCATGCAGAGGTAGACCTGTCAGTAGGTTGCTTGCTATGGCTATGTGAATGGAGCGACTGAGATCCTCGGCCATGATGATGAAGAGGAAAGGGGAAAGAGGGTCTCCTTGTCTGATTCCTCTGGATGGGGAGAAAGGACGGGAGGGAACTCCATTCATAAGGATGGAAAAAATAGCCGAGGAGGTTAGATTTAGGATCCAATCCACCCAGAGTTTGTCGAAGCCAAAGGCAAGGATCATTTCACGCATATAGTCCCAGCTTAACTTATCAAAGTATTTAGAGAGGTCTATTTTAAGTAGCATACCTGGCATTCTGGTCTTCTGCAAAGAGTGAATCACTTCATGGGCTAGGATGACGCTGTCCAGGATTTGTTTGCCTTCAACATAGCCCGATTGCTCCGGAGAGATGATCATTGGTAAGATGGGCTTGAGTCTTCAGGCAATCACTTTGGTTAGGAGTTTGTAGGTGACGTTGCAAAGTGTTATGGGCCTGAACTGCTTAGGGTGGAAGGCCTGCCCCTCTTTGGGGATGAGGGTGAGGAAAGTTGCATTGAGAGCCTAGAGGACTTGTCCTGAAGATCGAGATTCTTCAATGATTTCCCACACCTCTACCCTGATAATCGACCAACAATGGTGAAAAAAATCGTTGGTGAAGCCATATGGACCTGGAGCCTTGCCTTTGGGGGTGTCCTGAAGCACCTGATCCACCTCCTCAATAGCAATGGGCCAGAGTAGGGATGAGTTTTGCTCCAGAGTAACTAGGGAGGGCACATGCTGCGTGACCTTGGCTATGGCCTCAGATCTGTCTGGAAGGGGTTCCGTGAGGAGATCTTTGTAATAGTCTACTAGTGTCTTCTCCAGATCTTCATGGGAGTGGATAGGTTGGCCGTTGGTGGAGGTTAACTGCGTAATTCTATTGGTATGTCGGCGGTGAATGGTGGTTCTATGAAAGAATTTGGCGTTTTGGTCCCCTTCCTTGAGCCACTGGATGTGAGATTTATGTTTCCACAGAATCTCTTCTTGGCCTTTTCTGGCCTCCAGTTGTTGATTTAATTTTTCTTCCTGGGTTTTAAGCTCGTCCGTTATCCCTTGAAGCCAGATCTGGTTTTGAATTGTGCTCATTTGTTCTGACAACTGCTTTTGGGCGTCGAATATGTTCCGAAGGTTTGCTTGTTCCTAAGTCTGAGTCTTTGCTTGAGGTTCTTTAGCCTTTGCTGAAATCTGTACATCTTGGAGCCGTGGGGGACCTCTGCCTCCCTCCACCAATCATGGATCTTTGCTTGGAAATCTGGGTGGTTGAGCCAAAACTGTTCAAACCTGAAGGGTTTTTTCCCTGGAGTGGCTGACACCTCCAGCCATAGCTGAATGGGCCAGTGATCTGAGCCATGGAAATCCATAATGCTTGCTTTCAGAGCTGTCCCTTCCAGCATGAGGGAATCAGAGATGAGAAAACGATCTAGCCTGTAGGCAATTTGATGTATTCAATTTCTTCTATTTGTCCAGGTGTGAACGCCATTGATGGTTTCCAAGTCGATGAGGTTGATGTTATCAATGAGGCTATTGAAGTCATTGGAATCCTGATCCAGGCATCTTAATCCCCCTTTTTTTTCATCCAGGTTGCGTGTGAGATTGTAGTCTCCGTTGATAATCCATCTGTTGTTCTCATTTAAGGTGGAAAGGTACTCCAGGTTCTTGAGAAAGGCTTGCTTATCCTTGGGGCTAGCCGGCCCGTAGACATTGGTAAGGTGTCCGGGTTTGTTGGAACCAATGAGCCTATAGTCTGTAGTGATGGACCATTTGGTAGTGATAAATTTTTCCATGATCGTTGTGTTGGTGTTCCAGAGGATAGCTAATCCTCCAGCTGTACCTATGGCTGTGGTAGAAACTGCTTCCCCTTGCTTCCAGCAGTGGGGGAGTAGCCTGTCAATGTCTTCAGTGGTGCATTTTGTTTCCTGAAGTAACATTATATCTGATTTTTTTGCAAAGATCAGATCTCGTAGCATTTTTTGCTTGCTACGTCCATTGAGGCCTCTTATATTCCAGGGGATAATCTTCATGAGGATGAGGGGGTGGAGAGAGGGGGAAAGTTGTCTGAGATAAGGTGGATTTGACCGGAGTTCACCATGAAGTGACCTATTTCTTGTATGAGCTTGTTTGTTGACTTCCTTCCTCTCTTCTTTTTGTCTTTCTGAGTTTTGCTCTGGCTCTTTGACTGATTACCTTGTATGCCCAGACCCTTGCTGGATTGAGCTATGGATCCAACTGAGGAGTTAAGGAAGACCTTGTGCACTTTCCGTAATTGATCCCAAGGTATGGTGTACAATTTTTGGTGTCTATAGGCGTGTTCGAGGTGCTCCAGGTCCACCCCAACTAATTCTTGCTCTTCTAGCTCCATATCAGCATCCCCATCCTCTACCTCCAAATGGTCTTGCTCGTTGATAGTGGGGTCTAGAGATGAGTTATCTGGATCCTTCTCTTGTATTGGTTGTTCGCTCCCTGGGCTCATGTGTTGGGGAGTGTTTTCTGCATGGAAATCGTTGGGGTTTTCTGGGACTGATGGATTCTCTGGTTGATCCTGTAGTATTTCATATTTATTACTAGTGGATGGATCTTTACTTACTTGGGATGGCTTTATTCGTCCTCCTTGTCTTCTCTTTCCTGCTGGTTGAGCGAAGCCTTCCTTGTCTTTGCCGACCTCTGGGTTCCCCTCTTTGTGTGCAGCATTGAGGGGGCATTCTCTGAAGAGATGTTCGTTCTCATGACATTTCCTGCATCTGAACGGGATGTGTTCATAGTCGATGGTTTGGATCCAATCCTTGTCATGGTATTCTAGCATTATGGATCCCAGGAGCGGCTTGGCTATGTTCAGGTATACGCAGATGCGTGCATAGGAAGTGTACTGCCTCTGCTTTGTGGCCTCTGAAGACTTAACATAGATTCTGATGGTGTTACCTATACCTGCCAGAACCTCTTCCAACCAGAATTCCTGGGGAAGGGAGTATAGTCTAATCCATATTGGTGCATGCGCAAAATATTCCTTTTCAGGGCTGAACTTCTCGGTCCAGAATCTTAAGAAGAGTCCTACTGACTTGTAGAAATAAGGCCCTCCATCAAAAATGCGGTTGCAGTCATCGAGGTTATGCAGAATGATTGTGAAGAAGCCCTTGGATCCCAGTTGCAGTTCATAGTGTCCTTTTGGCTTCCACCAGTGTTGTATCCATTTGATCAGGTCCCGTTCTAAAGGCCAGAGCCCTAGGAATTTTCCTACTAGGGCGTAGTCTCTCATATATTGCTTTTTTTCCTCTATGCGTGGTGAGCTGATGATGTATTTTGGGGGCCTGTGGTGCTTGTGGGATGCATTTTCCCGGTAGCCATGGTATTGACGCTGTAGCAGGTGTAGCCACATTTTCTGGGTCAATATCCATCTCCCGATCCTTGAAGGTTCCTTCCGTCAGGAGCTTTGAGCGTTGATCTGGAGGAGGCTCGAAGGTGGGTCGTTTTGATCCTTCTCCCAAGCTTCCATTCGTTATGGCCTGGTTGTAAGAGGTGTCATTCGACCCTCCCTCCTTCAAAGTCATGAGCCCCAGCGGGGCAAAGATTGTGACCGTGCGGCCTAAACCCTAAACCTAGGTTGCAGAGCGCTTAGAGATGCATCATTATTGCTTTAAGAAGATGTTTAACTTTTTGTTGATAAATTAATGTGATTTTTTATTACCTCCTACAAATGAACTTGAAAATATGGCTAAAATAAACCAAAAGTCCAAAGTATCTCCCCCCTTATATATATATATATATATATATATATATATATATATATATATATATTCTAGTGACAACAATGCCAAAGGTACTCTTAAAGAATAAACGACTCATGAGATTCTAAGAAAGTCATAAAAGGCCTTTGAAACAGAATCTACACATACTAAAATTGGCAAATACAATCTTCAAGATCAGGCCATGACCAACTCTTATTGTAAGTGTTGTTTATGCTGCACATTGTTTTCACTTCAAAAACTGTGAGAAGAAAGCAATTATGAATATGAGGTATTCATACGATTTGAAAATAGTTTATTTCATTTCCATTTGACCATAGAAAGACACAAGTGGTTTCTCCATAGATGAGAAGTCACTGTGGTTGTGGCCGTGTGTTAAAACCACTCTACTAGAACATTAGTTTTTTATGTTTATAATTAGTTTTCTATGTTTATAAAAACATTTGACATTGCACTTGCACCATATTGAAATCAAACTACAAAATACCCATCACTAAATTATAAAAGAGGGTGTATCACACACACTTTTTGTTTCAAGGTAAAGGAAAATTGCAATTCAAAACAGAATATGCAATCTATTATGCTGGAATAAATTAAAAGATAGAAAATTGTAAAAGGAAAAAGAACGGAAATACTCATTTAAAAATATATATATATATATTCTACAATCACCTAAAATACATTATATTTTAAGAGGAGAAGAGTCTGTCTTTTGCACACCTTCACATCTTCAGGGCATTTTGCATCTCCACAATGTACAAAGGTATCTTAGTAAAAAATATATATGAAAAACATATATTTGCATAAAAACATGAAGTTTTGTCGATTCATCAGAAACTTCACCTTATCAAATGCCAACCATAAAGTCCAAAAAAGAGCTATAATTTACAAGAAAATAGCAAATATCGTATATATACAGATACAACTCTCGAATAGAACCTAGAATTTATGTTGAGGCTTTCTCCAAGAACCCTTCCTTCTCTAATGTGAAATCTCGTGCGGGGTATGTATAAGAAAGAATCCCTCTTCTTGGACAACAGTTGGGATTGTGTAACCAAACTTGCCTCACTCAGTAACAAGGCCCTGGAGTTCTATGAAATAAATAAAAAATAAACGACAAACAAATATGCGCACCTATGCATCATACCATGGTTGTGGTAATAAGCAATCCCCCAGTATAATTGTGATATGAAGCTCAACGATTTATCAAAATCTCATTATAACAAATGACAACCATAGTCCAACTACGGAATAGAACCCATAATTTATGCTAAGGCTTCCTCCAAGAACTCGTCCTTCTCCTCTGATGTGAAGGCATGTGCGGGGGATGTATAGGAAAGAGTCCCTCTTCTTAGAGAACGGTTGGGACTATGTACCTGATCCCGCCCCATTCAGTAATAGAACCCTAAATTTCTATGAAAGAGTGAGAAATACCCTAATTCCCCTTCCCACTTGTTATTTCCTTTTAGCATCCCGAACCTTTTATGGCCCTTTAGATTAAACTAGTCAATGCCAAATTTGTAGGGTAATTCGACCCCCAAAAAACCATCTTTAGAGTATGAGAAGAGACACTGCAAGAGAAATAATTGTCCATTGCCAGAGCAAAGAAATCAAAATTTTTCAGTGTCAATGTAAAGATGGGCAGCACGCGTTCTGCTGCTCAGAGCACATATGATTATATGCCCCCACATAAACTTCATTGTAACTCATATTCAAAGATGCCAACACCTGCAAAGGTGGTGTAGCAGTGTTGCAGAGGCAGTGAGTTAATTAATGTTAGATAGAAGCAAAGCGAAGGCGGTGCAACAGTGCTGCAGAGGCGGTGAGTTAATTAATGTCAGTGAGTTAAACTCATTTTAAATGATGAAAATTTTATAACTGGAAATGTTTAATCCTTGTCAACCCTAAAAAAAATTCAAAGTTAACTACAGGCTGCATGTACTCATTTTTTGATCATTTTATAGGTATTCATTAACGTGGATAGGGAAGGTTATTTAAATATTTCTGATACACTTGGATTTATAAATTTATTTATTAACCTCCTTACACGTGTTAAGGGACATGTTTAACACTTGTAATTAAAATAATACCCACATGACATCCTTTATTTATTAATTTATATATAAGTTTTTCATTATTAGATGTGGTATTTGTTTTTTTTAATATATAAAATTAATACTGTGATAAATTTGTTATTTTATAATTTTATTGGAATTATTTTTAATTCAATCAATAAAATATGTATATTTAAAATAAAAAACACATTAAAATTTAATATTATTATGATAAATTTGTTAATAAAATAAAATAAAAATACCAAAAGATAACACCAATATTATAATATTATTTTTAATAAATAAAATATATGAGACTTCTATAATGTTCAATCACAATTCATTATGTTTTATAATATTATTTGACCCAATCAAAACTCATTATGTTTTATGATGATGAATAAAATCCACTAAGATTTAATACTTGTTTTCAAATTTTTAGATATATCCATTTCACATTATTAATAAACAAAATATTTTAAAATTTTACCCTATTTTACCATACTTTATATTCGTAAGAAGTTAATCTGTTAGTATTTAGTTATGTAATTATAAATTTTAGGTTAGTATTAATATTTTGTAAGTTAAATGTTAACTTGAGTGATGAGTAAGACAGTTATTTTCTTGGAAATATTATTTAAGTTGAAATCATTTTTTAATCATAAAGTAAAATTTAAAATTGTTTTGAATGATTAAAAGCTCATCGTATAAAAAAAGATTATATTCAAAATCTATAAACATTTCATCCTCTTATAAACTACTAAGAAATCATTTTAGATAACTAAATTTCCCTAAATAATGATAATGGATTGATCCACATTCATAAAAAAAAATTAAAGATAATTATCATAATTATCCATTAAAAATTAAATTATAATAAATCATTTTTAGAAAAAAAACCTGATACACATTATGAATACAAAATAGAGATAATTATTATTATTATCAATTAAAAACTAAATTTTATTTTAAGTGATGGGTCTAAACACTTGAAACTTAAAATATATCATTGGCCAAATACACACTGAACCATCCACTTAATAGTGGGTCGTAGAATGTGTCTCTCTACTCAACCTCAATCATAGAAAAAAACCTATCAAGATCAAGATTCTTCTTGAGACCAGTCCACACAGAAATTCGTTTCAAAATTTTAGAGTCCTGCATAATTCTCATAAATTTTGTATTGTAATACAGAGTATCTTAATAGATTATTGAAACTTTTCTGGTTACAGAGACAAAAAAAACAATAAGCTTCTTATCTCAATATCGGGAAGCCTGATTCTCAATATATCGTTTTGTATTTGAGTAAGTTGTACTTTGCTATGACTATAAGCTCAGTAGACTGACTACCAAAAAAATGGCAGAGGAGATTTGGATTTTCATTACTCTCTTCTGTCATCCATTAAAAAAATTGTTTACAAGTGACGCGACAACAAAGACATTGTTTACAAGCGATGCGACAACATAGACATGTGCAGTGGCAGCTCCCAGATAAAACGAAAACCAAAAGACTCCAACAAACTTTCATGGGTTCGAATCTCGAACTCTGGAAGAACATGGAGGAAGAGGATCTCCACAGAGTCCGTTGTTATCAGTGTAGGAGGATATCAGAACCCTTCGAAACGGGATCCCATGTGGGATTCTTCCCGACGGGGAATTATGAGACAAGTTCAGTTGCAACAGAGATGTGAGATTAAGAAACTTATTGGGGATTTCTCCGATCAAGGAATTTTCATTCAGCTTCAGAATCTTCAATTGTGCCAAAATTCCCAGTGTATTGGGTATGCTGCCGGACAGTGTATTGTAGTTGAGATCCAGGGCCTTCAATTGTTTCATCATGATGACTGAAGAGGGTATCACCCCGCTGAGAGAAGTGTGCGACAGAACTAGTTGCTCCATACTACTTTGATCGCCTGCATTAGGAAGTATTGAACCAATGAAACTGTTGTGGGACAAGTCCAAGATTCTTATATAAATTTTATATAAGAAAAATATAACCCTCTTTATATTATTACATAAATAACATTACATTTATTATATATTAAATTTTATAAACTTAATATATATTAAATTTTATAATATTA
>ML783057.1:874945-940687 GCA_009831015.1 Picea engelmannii
TATATATATATATATATATATATATAAAAGATTTTATCTTTAAATTTTTATGTTTGTAGTATTAAATATTATATATTAAATTTTTTTATCTAGGTCAAGTTTGGTAATTTACTATTTTTAGCAGTTTTTTGGGTTTTGAACTTTCGTAGTTGTTTTGAGGCCCTAAACGATGTTTTTTGATAAAAACGGGGAGCAACAGGATCGTAGATTATTGTTTCTCACCCAAAAGTTGTAGTCCTTGGATAGATCTTTCCAACAAGCTATGGAGTGCCCCAAACTAAGATCGTATGCAAAAGTTACACCCCTGGGAAGTTGACGTATCAACTTGGATATCTGCGATATCTTTGTGCATTTATTTATTATATCTCCGCTATCATTTCGTGCCAAAAATAATCCATCAATTTTATATATTTTAAATACAAATATATAAATATTTATATATGGAAGAAAAATATAAACTTTATAAATATAAAGTATATAAAAAAATAGAGGAAACATATAAACGTAAAATAAGTATTTAGAGACATGTATCGAGGGGAAGATAGATGGTATTTTAGGGGTTTTATGTAAGGTCTTCGCTTATGGATGGTAGTGAACACACTCTTTAGCTGGATAGAAAAGGTTGAGGTAAAAGGTTGCAATGTGATGGTAGTGGACACACTGTTTAGGTGGGTAGAAATGGTTGAGGTAAAAGATTTCAATGCCAAACATTTTTGTTTGCCCAATGAACGGAGTGGTCAAACCTCCCTCAAATTACTTCGACATTTCGATTGTTATAAAAAATATTTAATTTTGAAATTTTATAATATTGATTGTTATGATTTTTTATTTATTTTTTTAATTTTGTAATATTGATTGGTTGAGATTGTTATTTTTAATGAACAAATAAGTTTATTTTTAAATATTTTTTTGATCTTTTTTGAAATTATAATATTATATTTTTTTTTTTTTGTTAATTTGTGCAGGACTTGCGATTAACCTGTGGCATGAGAAACCGCGACTCAGGGGCATCTAAGCCGTCAAAATCACCCGGGGATCGCACCCGGCCTGAGCCACACCAACCCTTAACATGGTTGGATTTTTTGTCCCCGCAGGTTTTGAACCGGTGACTTTAACATCACGGAGTGGCTTAACAACACACTCCGTCACCGACTGTCCTACACCTCGGGGACCAATTTATAATATTATATTATTAAAATCATTATTTTTAATAAAAAAAATTATTCCTTTAATATTATTAATATTTTTTCTATAATTTAATTTTACAATTTTTATATAATTTAATTTTACATTATTAGATATTAATATTATTTTATATAAATTATTGGATATTAATATTATTTTATATAAATTGATTTTACATTATTGTTATTTGCAATTCCGTACATTTAAATTGATTCTGCCCAAATTTTAAAGAAAAATTTACCAATCACACTTCTATTAACCATAAGAAACTAATACATAAACCAATTAAATTACATTATAAATAACTGAATCAACTTTGAGTTGGATTAAAATACTCTTAAAAATGCTATTAAACATTTAATCGATTGAATCGATGGCATTTTGAGAAAAATGTCTACAAAATCGACGTTGAGTTGGATAAAATATTCTTAAAAATGCAAGAAAAATGAAGGCTCTGAATAAAGTTACATTATCGGTCGTATTANGGGGATCGCACCCGGCCTGAGCCACACCAACCCTTAACATGGTTGGATTTTTTGTCCCCGCAGGTTTTGAACCGGTGACTTTAACATCACGGAGTGGCTTAACAACACACTCCGTCACCGACTGTCCTACACCTCGGGGACCAATTTATAATATTATATTATTAAAATCATTATTTTTAATAAAAAAAATTATTCCTTTAATATTATTAATATTTTTTCTATAATTTAATTTTACAATTTTTATATAATTTAATTTTACATTATTAGATATTAATATTATTTTATATAAATTATTGGATATTAATATTATTTTATATAAATTGATTTTACATTATTGTTATTTGCAATTCCGTACATTTAAATTGATTCTGCCCAAATTTTAAAGAAAAATTTACCAATCACACTTCTATTAACCATAAGAAACTAATACATAAACCAATTAAATTACATTATAAATAACTGAATCAACTTTGAGTTGGATTAAAATACTCTTAAAAATGCTATTAAACATTTAATCGATTGAATCGATGGCATTTTGAGAAAAATGTCTACAAAATCGACGTTGAGTTGGATAAAATATTCTTAAAAATGCAAGAAAAATGAAGGCTCTGAATAAAGTTACATTATCGGTCGTATTATGTTTTTTTTTTTTTTTTTTTTAAGTAAAAAACGGGAGGATCTTGTTTATATTAGAGTTGCAAAGTTACATAGTCTATTTGTGATGTCAGCTGTCCTGTCTGAACAGGAAACTGAGACAGCGGGGCATTCTATGCCACTTGTGTTCATGCAAACAAAATTATCAGAGTGTTGTTTTGCCCAAAGGAAACCAAGACACCTTTCCATTAGGTTCAGTTTGTATTCTAATAACCTAATTACAACATGACTATAATCTAATTAACCTAATTACAGCATGACTATAATCTAACTGGGCTAAAACCTTGTTCTGAAACAAAAGAGATTGCTAATTGTGAACATCACTAAACCTTTTGTCCAGTCGGCTCGTCCTCTTCCCCGTACCTTCGCCATCCTGCAGGAAACACATAAGCTTGTGCGCACGTAGGGCACTGCCTTTTCGAGAGAGTCCTGGAGTGTGCAGCATACAACATGTCGAGTCGATGATCGATTTGAGCGATACAAAAAATCTGATCGTCCAGCATGCTCCGCATTTCAAAGATTAGTGCTAGGTACCCCGGGTTGGTAAAAGAATGCTGGTCCTGCCAATTGCCTTCAACAGGGGCCAAGGGAAATGGCCCCTGTGCTCCTTCGCCTTCATTTGCTTCACTGGCTTGATGTACCTGCCAGTTGTTCGGTTGAGTCGCCTCCTCCGGAGATGCACTAGTGGGTGGGTCGTTTTTTCCTTTTGCACAGGACGGTACCTCTTCCTCAACATAGCAGGTGGTGAATTCCTCTGTCGGGTGAGTTGCGTTGTAGCCACGTTGCTTTCCCGGAGGTGAAATCTTGTCCTTAGTGCCAAAATCAGTGGGAGGATTCCAATTGTCCGGGACTGTGAAAAGAGGGTGCTCAGGATAGCTTTGTATGGCCTCGTCCAGGGTGATCTCTTCCACGTATGCCATTGGAGGCGTTCGAGGTCTCCCAGACTCCCTGTGTCTTCGCGAGGACACCAAGGCCAACGCTTTCTCGAACTTCTTCTGCCTCTACATGTGTAATTCAGCTGAGTACCAAGCTACGCCCCTGCGTGCCTTTCCTCGTGCCCTGGGCATGTTGAAAAACCTGGAGATGTCCGAAGTTCCCAACTGATGAATAACCCTACTCCAGAACTCCAATGGCTCTGCGTTCGACTCTGGGAAATTCGAATGCCTCTCATTGTTGTCGAGGCGGGTGATAAGGAGGAGGATGACAACGACTGCCATGGCCATTAAGGCTGGCCTCCTAGTGCTCTGGTGCGCTGTCTTGTTCACTTGCGCGAAGGGCCTCGTCTCCTGGTTAATCCTGCATGGGCTCGTTCCCATTTAAACGCTGAGGGGATGGTCGCCGGTGGGTTGTATTAATGGTGCAGCCGGGCGTTTGCCCGCATGTCTCGGCTCTGCAACGTGGCACCCCATCCGGGGGGCGGTATCATGTTTTTTGCTTACAAGAAAATGAAGGCTTTGAATACAGCTACATTCTCGGCGGTATCATGTTTTTTGCTTACAAAATAAGGCAAATTTTCTTTACAATATGTAATTACAGGACTTCCTCCAGAGTAGAGCTCACAGCTGGTTGGATTTATCTAAAATCGTTCCAAACGTCATGAAACTCCGCTCCACTAAATCCAAATTTTACAAAGATTAACTACATTTAAGATTTCCAAAGCACCAGATCGCCAAAGCCAAATAAAGTCTTGAATAGAGAGACATCAAAGCGCCATACCCCGTTTACAGTAGTCTTGACAATCTTGAAATCTCCTAGACTGAGCGTAGCGTGTTCAATCTGTTTAGGGCTCGTTTCTACGCCAGGATAGCCCTTAATTGGTGTATCGTTGTCCTTAATCCAGACAATTGTCGCTAAAAAATGCGTCATGTCCACAATAGTGTACCAGATTACAAGGAAAAGATTATAGACAGCCATGAGCAGAGGTCGGAAATGCAATATTCCCTTGCTTTCGCCATTAATCGACCTCGTGTTAGATTTTGGATTTTGTCGTGGGATTGTGGGAAGGGATTGAGGGTCAGTGGCCTTTCTGGTACAGGCCAAGAAGAGAGACACTCCGTCCCTTAAGGAATGATGTATTCTTAAGACGGCGCTGGACTCTGCATCCTCTGATCGAACGCGCAGAAAATGAATTTTCCACAGCGGCCTGGAGGGATCCAGGGGAGGAGTTGTTGCCAAATTGGCTATATATTTCTTGACAAAATCCAGACTGCAATTGTCCGCCCGATCGATAAACGGGAGTATTACATGATCGCCTATATTGACATTGACCGACAACCATTTCAAAACCCCTCGTTTCTCTTCCTTCTGCAATCACATGAATAATCCGCTACCTGTTAGACTAAAGAAAGCATCGGACAGGGCGCATGTAAAGCCACATATAACGAGTAAAAAAAATGATTGAATGAATTAATATTCAACATGATAGGACCGACCACAATGCTGGAGAAGCGCTTGTGTTTTATCAAAGTGGCCTCTAAAGGATGTTGCGTGACTGGAGGGCGGCTTCAGGAGTACATACAGAGTATGTTGTGAGGATGTTGTGTGAATGGAGGGTGGTGACTGATATTAGGATGATGTGTTACCAACATGTCCATGGAGGAGGAAGTGTGGTCGTAGCCGTTTCAAAGAATGGGTCTGCCAACAAAGTGACAGCTGGAGTGATAAGGTGATTTGGTTGACAGGTTTTGATCAAAATGGTGGTTTTGGAAAACTTGTTAACGTTTTCTACAAAACCTATCAGTATATATGTCTTCGGCATAAATATGTTTTTATGACCATCATAATATTTAGTGAGAGAAGAATCAATGAAACAAAAATAATATAGAGAAATGAATAGTGTAAATATTTTTCCAAGTATATCCTAAAAACAAAAAATTTAGATATCATCTAATTACAATTTGATATGAAAATGCAATAAAATAGATGACAACTTTTATTATCATCATTAATGGCTAATAAATACAAAATCGTGTCATTGATGTTAGCTAGAACTAATTTTACATTAATTATTTGTAAGATAAATTATATATATCTTCTCAAATAAGGGAAGACCTAGATATTCCTCACATTATATTTTAAATATGCAATGAGTTCAAAAACTAAATATAGTTGAAAATTGTAAACTTGTAAACATGAGAGTTGTCTATTTTGGCGTCAATTTAAATTCTTACATGAATTAAAGTATTGCTAGATCTTGGGAAAAATGTTACTCCTTTCTCTTAGGAAGAAAACTAAGGTTTTTAAGTCTTGTAACAAAAGATGGGAAATAATAGCATGCAGGGGGATTAGCAAGATAAAGGGTTCAGGGTCAAAGCCGAGGGAAATTTCATAATGGAATGCAGAGAATGGAGCCTTAGAAGCGACACTTGTAACACTTTGTAAGGGTTTGTAACTGCCAGAAAACAAATTAAAGGGCACACTAGAAGGAATAAGACCACGAATATCACATGTTCATTGTGTGAGCCTTCTTGTAACGGAGGTTGTACGTTGTGCGATCCTTCTTGTAACGGAGGTTGAGGTTTGATGGGTGAATACTCAAGAGCCATGGAGTCCAAATTTTGGGGCCATTCTAGTGATACAAAGATCCATTGTTGATGGCGCAACACGATTGTTGAAAATGTTCGCTTGATAGAGGCCAATCCAGACCTTGATTCATCACCATGCATATGGATTTTGAACCTCGAGGTGGAACTGGTGGGTGCCTTGTTCGAAACCAATTCAAGTGTGATGAGTTTGCTTTCAGATAGAGTTGGACATAGAAAAAGAGTACCCTGAGTGCATACTGACTAGTTGGATTCAAAATACCGACTAGCTGCAAGGAATAACAAGTTAGGCTTCATACTACCACAAATTGTATGCTCCTCTTGCGCTCATGTTTGTCTACTCAGCCAAGAAAGGAACTAGACACATAATAGACACTTGAATAGTTATTTTTAATATCACGTGTCAAAGTGTATAGTCAAATAATGTGTACTTGGATAATAATTTTTAATGTCACGTGATAATATGGCGACTGTATGTTGTATGTCACTTGCATTGCTAGGTGTAAGCGTGTGTGTTTCACTAAACAAAACAATGCTGCCACTTGGTAAACAAAAAACTAATGAACAAAGAAATAGGTTACTTGCCTAAAGAATAATAATTTTATTAATTAAAATTTGCAAAGTATTTTAGTCATGGTTGTCGCGGCCTTCATATCATAAGCTGTGGCCATGGTATCCTGCAGCCTGCCTACTCTGAGTATGATATTTAGTATTATCTCTACGTACTTTTAGAATTTTATTAAAAACAATTAAAAAATAAAACTAAAATTACAATAAAAAAAAATATTTCCACGATGAAAATATCATTCATCACCCTCCCTCATAAATTACAATGTATTCCCTGAAAGCAATTTGACATGCAAGTATCAATCCTCGTTGACAAAATGATTTGGCAATGATTCTAGTATCTAAATCTAAAAATAAAACTACCTAATAGATAACCTTCAAGCAAGAAGTTGTTGGGATATCAAATGGGAATTGCAAGCCATTAAATAGGCATTCATTACTTTTACTTTAATTCTCATTTTGAGTTGGTGAGGCTCAACACTCAAAACATAAATCCTAGCTTGTACCAGTCAAAGCAGGACTGCGGATAAGGATAAGGACATTCCACATACTAATGGATTGGTTGATGACCTTGTTAATATTTCAACGGAAAAAGTGAATAGTTCAGTTCAATGGATTGGTGTTGCCTTAGCCACTAACTTGGCATCTATATCTATAATCAAAAAGTATGGATTTAACTATTCTTTCAAGAACTCCCCAAAAAAAGGATCGTCAATTAAATTATTATGACATTATATATTATACTTTGGTATATATCCACCATCTTATAAGAATTGAATCTATATACCAATTTCCTTTCCCCATAGACATATTGCAAGGCCATATTTATTTATTCGTCATTGCTGTAATGCGAGGAAATATTTATTTATTTGCATGAAAAGTGAAGAAATACCACAGTTTGTCAGATTTCATTTCCAGTTTTCTCCCCTGTACTAGTCTTTCTCACAAAAATTTACTAATTTTATCATTTATTTATATGAATATTCTATCTTAATTGTTTCATCCATCCCAATCGTGTTGAGCTGCCACATGTTTGTCAAGCCACTGGAAGATGGTTGTGGTCTCCACGTCATTACTCTAGAGGATATCTATAGTAATGATGCAGAGACAACAACTGTCTGCCATTGGCTCAACAAAAATTTGTCGTCGCAAACTTGTGATAAATAATTTATCAGTTAGATTAATCCAATCCCTTATGGGTTGATGGGATTGGATTAATCTGATTACTTATTTTTTAATAACTGTAAAATATATGTGTACAGTGATCGCTTGTATGTGGTCATCAATAAACACACTCCACACTGCCATGTCTCTCTTTAAATTCCAGTGGTTGCATCCCCCGACTTCAATCTGCTAACCTGAAGGACTCAAAACCCTTGCCTCACGGTCTACATCCAGAAGGATTGGATTAATTTGATAACTTATTTATCACAGGTTTGCGATGGAAAATATTTCTCCGGGTCATAACCATACTTTTACAACCCATAATCTTGGGCATATAAAGGAAGATATGCTAGACACCAAGTTGCTAGAAAAAATTGATCGTTTGAAGAGAAAAAATTATGGTTTTTTTCTTTAGCGTGTTGAGTCTCTTGCTTCTGCTCTTGATAACCATGCATGTGGTTTCTAAGAAGGTATGTTTCTATATCAAATTTCTCGCTAATAGTTAATTACAAATTTTCTGGTTCTTGAGATATTCATGAGCCAAAATAATTAGTAAGTCTTGAAAAGGCTTTGTAATTGCAGAGGATCCTTTCTATGAGATTTCTTTTAATTAAAGAAGGAAAATACGAGAGCTAAGAAATTATATTTTATTAGGTTCGAATCTTGAAAATCTGGAAACTTAAAACGTTAAAGAGAGATCTGGTAACTACCTTCATCCCTTGGTTTATTAGGTCTGAATCTTGAAAATTTGGAAACGTTTAATAGATATCTAGTAACTACAAATAATCCCTTCATGAAAATTATATACTTGGTTTGGTTTATGAGATGGCCTCAACCACGCTGATGAAGAAATGCTCTCTTCTTCAAAAGGAAGGGATGACTTGGGAGAGATGAAGCACATTTTAATATGAATTTAGTTGAACATTAAAGATAACAACTTAAAAAATATGTCAAAGGAAAAGAAATGGCCTCATAGAACACTAAAGAGATGGCCTCAAAAACTCCATAAAGGAAAAGAAAGAATTGAAGAGCATATAATTGGGTTTAATATTTCTCATCAAGATACCATGTACCATGTAGTTCAAGGTCTTATAATTGATCCCTATGAGAATATGGAGCTTTGGAGAAAAACTCCATTCTAAAAAAGTTGTCTTAGACATCCAACGCGCAGGAGCATAAATCTCAACAACTTCTTTAAATACCCAAAACCCACTATACACTCTCCATTACAATCTCCCTCTTTCTCCACCAATTACATTAGAGCGTTCCATTGCCAGGCTTGGACATAGGCTCTGTTTTCAATCCTGAAAGATCTTTTGAAGAGGGACAATCTCTATTCCCTCAATCGCTACATGGTGACTGCAAGGATTGACACATCTTTGTAAAAAAATACCTTAAAGCGACAACATAATAAATCCAAGATTTTCTCCACTCATGCGAAGTTAAATCAATGTTTTTGAATAAATCATATTTATTCAGATATCGACTTCATCCTCTTTTTTTAATATATTTTCAGGAAGCAGGGTAAAATTTGTTGTAACTCATGGAATGGCTCATGGCATATTCTTTCAACAATTATATTATCGATGCATTATAAATTATATTTTGTATTTTTTTCATAGACGACCATCCAGACAGGCGCAAAACAAATACGCGTTGACGTCCTTTCAGAGTGGTTGCATGCATGCCTTGTGGAATCCAATGACAGAGCTTGGCAGGACAAATCCTCCGCTTACACAGACACCTTATTGTTCAGGGTCTAGCTATGAATCAGATGGATCATCCCCATGAAGAAGGCAGACTAGTCATGAAAGGAGGTAGACCTTCCCACCACCACCCATTCTATTCATCAGAAATCCTCCTCTTCGTGTTCTCCTCAACTAAGTCGCAACAGAAGTGTCAGGTTGATTGGCACCCAATACACTCAATTACATGACCACCATGTCTAGATCTCCCTCAACGGTCTCAATCCTACACTCAATTGCATGACCACCATGTCTAGAGCTCCCTCAACGGTCTCAATCCTAGAGATACACAACAACTCATTCACAAAGAAACATATCACAAATCACAATCTAATGTTCTTATATGGTTTAAACGGAGCTCAGTTCTGGGTACAAAGAAACATATTATCTGCTTCCTATAATATGGTTTCCATGATTTTTAGGTTACCCTCATGTATTGTTCTCACTTTTAGAAGGATTATTTCTAGAAAATGTGAACAGAGAGCTGCCAGAAAAGGGTGTGGGCGTCAACAAGGAAAATGTGAACTGTCTCGATTCTTCCAAGCCTATTTAGAATCCTCTTAGGGAGACAAATTTATCCCCTTCGATACCACAAAGAAATTGCCTACAATTCGACATACTGGATTTTCCAAGGAAATCTATGGTCATTCCTTGAGATTATTGCCCACAGATTTTCAATCGTAGGGTGTCGTCTAGCATGGCTTTGACTCTGTTATTTCTCTTGCCAATTGCAGACTCAACAATCAATCTTTCAGCTCTGATGAGGTGGCTCTGTATGGACCTATCACTGAGAGAGAAAGCCTTTGAAAGAAGCAATGACATCAAGATCCAGGTGGACAAGACTTCAAAATTTGTTGTCTCTTGTACTAATGTGGCCTCTCTCACTGATAAAGAGTCTTTCAGGGTGGTAAGCCACATATTTCTCTTCTATTTCAATTTCTTGTATGCCATTTTGGGTTAGTTCGATCAGTTTTTTTAAGATTTTCATTGTGAATAGGCTGGAGGGCTAGATTATCGTGTATCTCTAGGGCGCAAGGACAACCTGAAATTTTCCACACAAAACGTAACCCTTTCCAACCTCTTGGCTCCCTCCACGGTCTGGCAGCCACGATGTTGGGACACTTGGCGTTCGTCAATGCGCCTGCAATGTCTGCAGACTCGGGGCTTGTGTACTCAGGAGGCTCGACCGGGCCATTGTTTCTTGGAAGAGCAAGCTCGGTGATCCCAGGTTCGACGTCGTTGCAGAGATGAGGGATGAGCATCTCGGCACCATGCTAATTCGCAAAGCCTTTGCAAACAACAACCAAGAAAATCA
Source organism: Picea engelmannii (assembly GCA_009831015.1). Classification (NCBI taxonomy): domain Eukaryota; kingdom Viridiplantae; phylum Streptophyta; class Pinopsida; order Pinales; family Pinaceae; genus Picea; species Picea engelmannii. The sequence goes on from ML783057.1 coordinate 885,603, forward strand.
TAAAACAACTCAAATGCAATGGGTCATACTCCTTATAGGCTTGCAGATCTAAGAGGAACGATAAGGGCGGTGGAGGAAGGAGGTTGGAGCTATCTGGTTGAAAAACACACCTGGAATTTGCTGATAAGTTGTAAGTATATGCACGTGGAACTTGTTTATACGGTGCAGACAGATGACGAAGGGGCGAGATAAACCTCCCCTTAAAGAACGCCTTCGGTGTAATTATCATTTATGTTTTTCAAAATCCAATGTTTAGATCTCTGTGTTTTGAGTTTAAAGCAACCAACGTGCAGAACGCATATGACAATGGCCGACACAAGAAGATGATGTTCCTTTATTTACATGAATTGTGTGTGCAGATTTTTTTTTACTTTTGACAAGAGAACGTAAGCGCATAGTCTATAGGTTTTTTTAGCTATTTTTTTCCATTTGATATTGTATGAAATCCAGTGAGGAATGGTTGGATCTGCAGATTTGAGTGGCTAAGTTTGAATAATCAGATTTCCCCAGGGGGTTGGATCTGTAGATTTGAGTGGCTAAGTTTGAATAATCAGAGTGCCCCAAGGGTTTTTCAGCACACTGAATCCATTTATGCTTTCAAAAATGAAATTTAAACAACAAAAAATAGTGATTTTGTACATATTTACATCACCGGATTCCGACCAAAAAACCAAAAAGGTAGAACACTTAGCCAATGCCAGGCGTAGTCTAAACGTTCTACCTTTTGCTCTTTTTTGGTGATTTTTTCGTTTGATTTTGTTCGAAATCGGTGAGGAATGGTTGGATCTGCAGATTTGAGTGGCTACGTTTGAATAATCAGAGTTCCCCAACATTTTTTCAACACATTGAATCCATTCATGCATTCAAAAATGCAATTTAAACAACAAAAAATAGTGATTTTGTCTAGATTTACATCACCAGATTCTGGCCAAAATAACCAAAAGGTAGTTTGTAATTCACTCTATTTCTTCGAATTTGGTTACTTTGAATAATAGTGATGTTGATTTTGGGAGTTAGTCGAGTTTGGATGTGTACAAGTTGGGGGTATCTCTAGTTCTAAGAAAATCATTTAGAAAGCTATAGCTAGAGGGAAGAGTATCTCTAGTTCTTGTGGTGGTTCTGGGGAGGTTGTTGGGTGGGGTTGATAGATGATGCATAATTCGATAAGGGAAATAGATCCAATTTATATGGGAGTGATTTTTCAATGGTAGAGGGGGATGTGTTATCTAAGGGTTTCACTAGATATAATTTAAGGTCTAGGCAAGGAGTATCTAGAGGATTACACCACCATATTGAAGCGACATTGAGGATAGTTGAGTGTAAAGGGGATTGGGAGGGGGATAAAGTCTCGCTTGGATGTAGCTCAAGAAAAGTAAAAGAAGGAGATAAAAGTAGGAAAGCAATCGTATATTGAGGGGATCCTTAGAGCATACTATACCCCATGGTGGGTGGGTCATGATATATTTGTCCTTAAATATTTAGTTTTGAGAACACCCAGAAAAATAAGCCTTGAAGAGGATTGTGGATTCTCATAAGCCTAATATATTACTTATTCAAGAGACAATGGGAGAAGGGTGTAAAGTAGTAAAAGTTCTAAATGATTTGAGAAGGGTGTAAAGTAGTCAAGGATCTAAATGATTTTTTTGGGAATGGGATTTTATTTTTGTTCATGTGATTGGTTTCTTTGGGGGCTTGATTTTTGGTGGAGAAAAAGGTGTTTTATATGCACTGATACTTTGTTTCCTTACTCAAGTTTGGGTGTTGTTTTATAATCCTAGGAATTGGACATGAATTTCACTATAGTAAACATCTATGGTCCTTATCGTTAAGGAGTGGCTTATTGGGATAGGTTTTTTCTTTGAGTTTGCTCATGCAAGGAAAAATGATTATAGGAGTAGATCTTGACTTCACATTGAATAGGGAATATATTTAGGGTTATTGCCCATACATACCCATTATTTGATAATTTTTTTAAGAAATTAGAAGATGTGGAGTTAATCGATGTTGAGCTTGTAAAATTGAAACCTGCATGGAGGGATATGAGGGTTGGAGGGGAGAGAAATGATAAGAGGCATGGCAGGTTCCTATTGTCAAAATATTTTTCTTTTATTGATGACTATGTTTCTTTTATTGAAGACTATATTTATTTTATTAATGACTTTTCTCGCAAAACTTAGATTTATTTCTTAAAGAATAAATATGAAGTCTTTAGTAAGTTTAAGGAATTTAAAGCTCTTGTTGAAAATCTTTCTGAGAGAAAAATAAAGGTTTTAAGATCCGATAACGGAGGAGAATTCACATCTGGTGAATGCAAGGAATTCTGTAGAAAAATTGGGATTAAGAGGGAGCTTTCTACTCCATACAATCCTTAGCAAAATGGTGTTGCATAAAGAAAGAACCAATTAGTTATGGAAGCAGTTAAAGCCATGATTTATAATCAAGACTTATAAATGTACCTTTGGGTAGAAGCAGCGAGGACTCTTGTATATGTATAGAACATAAGTCCTCATAAATTTCTAGAAAATAAAACTCCAGAAGAAGTGTTTTCTGGAAAAGTTCCAGAGGTTAGTTACCTAAGGGTATTTGGTTGTCCAATGTATATTCATATTCCCAAGGAAAAAATGACAAAGTTGGATCCTTCAGGTAAGAAGGGTATATTTGTCGAATACATCGAAACATCAAAGGCATATAGAGTATATGTCCCTGGATACAAAAATATTGAGATCAACAGAGATGTTATCTTTGATGAAGATGCAGCTTTATGCAAATAAAAAAGAAATCATGTAGATGAGGTACATGATGAGTGTAATGTCTCGTTTTTCCTAGGCAGTCGGAATACCGTGGTGGTTTACACAGTTTCCCGTAAACCATTAGACGGATGAGTTGGGGAAACGATACTAGTAAAGTCACTTTCGAATTATAAAGTGAAACTTAGGAAAAGTGAGTTTATCATTAATAAACCCCTCTTTGAGGGTATTTCTCTCCAATTAATAATTAAATGAATATTTTAATGGAGGAAAAGGACAAGTGAATAAAAGGACGATTGAGGGGGAAAAGTGATCATGGACTAATCATTTTGGAAAATTTGTTTTGGAGGAAGCTTACAAGCTTGAGACGAGGGTTTCGAAACCCTTGGAGAGAAAATTCGGTTTTGAGGTTGAAACAATACCTCCTAGATGAAGATCGGTTTCGAGGTTGAAACAATACCTCCTAGATGAAGATCGGAGAAGCCATACAGGCTTTTCATTTGTGGACAGTGGCATTGTGATTCGGGCGTTCATTAATCAAGGTTCCAGTTCAGATTTGGCAAGAAGAGGATAGTTTCTTTGGCACTTGGGTCGAGTTGGGTATTCCCGTGGGAGCTGGTCGTGTCCCTTCCTCCTGGCAGCGTATTAACTATTGAGGGGGCGAGTTACACCTTCTAAAATTCGTGGTGGTTGTCTCTGCTGTGTATTCCTCTCATGGGTTGTGTATTGTGAAGACAGACCGTGTTTTCCCAACCATAGAAGCTGCGATTTCTTCATTGTTGCGTGGAGGTCAAGAGGAGTGGTTGATAGTCGACTTCTCCTTGATGCTAGTCGACTTCACCCTTGGACCAGCTCGTGTGTATGATGGGATGTTGAGAGTTGTCAAATCTCTCAAATCGTGGCAGAAATATAACCCCTTACAACGTTCCATGAAGCAATGCGTATGGGCAGATTGAAGGTGTTTCTTGGATGTGTATATGGGGCGGATTCAATCTTGTTGTAGCATTCGTTCTCTTCATATTGGGAGGTACTCATGTTTACATTTTGACTGTATTTACTCAGCAATAATAAAAAATAAGGAACAACCATTGTTTAATTGAGATGTTCGTATAAATATGGATGTCTTGTCATTATAATTGTTATGGGTTTCCCTTATATGTCAAACCGCATGTTGTACATCATATTGGGGGGGTATAAGAGATTGGGAATTCAGTAAAACAGCCAGCAAACCCAAGTAAACCTCTGCAAACCATCCAAATTTCCACCTACAGCCATAAACTCAGAAGTCTACAAACTGTTTGACGAAAGTCCCACACCAAATTCAAGGGGTTTTCACCAAGTTTCCCAACTTAGAATATTTTAGTGGTATCAGAGCATGATCTTGGCCAGATGTGGGAAACATTGATGACTGAGGAAGGGCTGCAAAACATCACTTACAGGCGTCGGAGATACAGAAGTGTAGAAGGCAGAGAAGAAGACATGGAGGGCATTCCTGGAAATAATGCACATCTACCAGAGGACAGAGAGGATGGTTTGTTCAGAGGGCTTATGAAAGCCTTGTAGGATATAGCAGAGGGTCAGAGAGAGACCCGAGAGTTCATGGGAAAAATCACAGGTTATGCTCTAGGGAGAAAGCACGGTGAAGAAAGGGGGGAGAGCAGCAAGAGAGGGCAGATGGAAGAAGGGGGAAACACACACAGACCTCATGTTGAGGTGATCACTTCCAGGACCGGTCCTCAGAACCGCCCTCAGGAATACAGTGAGATTCCTAGATCCACCATGCCTAAATTCTTAAGACCCCAGGAGACAGGAACAGGAGGGCAGGTAGAGCAGGACGAGCCATTAGCAGCTTATTTCCAGGAGTATAAGGCCATGGATCCAGATCTGAGAGAAGCTATGACTTTTGCCAAGTTTTGTAGCTTCAAGGGGAGAAACAAGCCGAGATTCTTCAACAGGGGTCCCACACAGAGCTACGAGTTATGGCGCACAGTGGGCAAGCTCACTTTGCCATACTTCAATGGGACGTCGAAGTGCACGACGCGAGCTTGGGTGCAAAATCTCGACACGTACTTCCAGCTGAACCCCATGGCAGAAACATATGCCATTAAGTTGGCTACATTACACTTGGAGGGTGAGGCACATGACTGGTGGTACCATGGGATGACCACTCTGGGTCATGCCTGCATTGTCACATATGCTGAGTTTACAGGTAGACTGGTGCACCGATTTGACAGACGAGATCCCGAGATGTCTTTTAGAGACTTGGCACAGTTGAAACAGACTGGGTCGGAAAATGCATATATATCAGATTTTCAGAGGATATCAGTGATGGTCATCGATATCTCTGAGGCCCGTTTGGTGATGTTATTCACAGAGGGGCTAGCCAAGCCACTCTGAGGATGGGTGAAGGCTTACAAGCCTACTACGCTACATGATGCAGTTGGCAGGGCGAGAGACTTACAGGAGTCCGTACCCAAGACCAAGTTCACCCCGAGGCCGGACTTCCCTACGAAGTTCGATGACAGGACACTACCATAGAGGGATGGTACAGGACATCAGCAGAGGTACAGGACATCGACAGAGGGACTGGGCAGGACAGCCACAGAGGGATTGGACAGGCAGGAACAGGATGGATTATGCTACCAGGCAGGATCTCAGGAGGAGGAAGTTGTGTTTCAGGATCTCAGGAGGAGGAAGCTGTGTTTCAGTTGCCAGGAACCATGGGTACCAGGTCACAGGTGTGCAGGCAAGGCCAAGGCACACTACATAGAGGTGTTTTATGATAGTGGGGATGATGAGGAAGCAGAAGAACAGGGACAGAAGGAGGATTCACCAACAGCAGAGGCAGAGCAGGCATCGATGGAAACACGAGGGGTTATAGCATCACTCTCCGGCATACCCAGATTTCACACCTTCGGGATGAGGGGAGGAGTGCAGGGACATCGAGTGACAGTTTTGGTCGATGGTGGGGCATCCCACAACTTTATAGACTCTTCGTTAGTGGAACGAAAGAGAATTGCCGCTGAGTCTTTTGGGGGTTTCTCGGTGGTCATATCGGGAGAGAACACACTAGACCGCACCAGGTACGTTCCACGGATGACATTGAACCTGGGAAACTACATGCTCATCGATGACTTCTACGTGGTTAAGATACCTGACACCAACGTGGTGCTTGGAGTTCAGTGGCTATACTCCCTAGGGAGGTACTCCACTAACTATCAAACTATGGAGATGGAGTTCCAGGATCAGGACGGCAAGAGAGTAGTTCTGTGGGGCATGAACACGTATCCTCCTAAGGTTGTAACTGCGAAGAATATGGAGGCAGTGATGAGACAGGATGACATTGCACAGGTCACGAAGTTTCATATTTCAGTACAGAGGACCAAGGGCGGGAAGCCCAATTTTTCGAGAGAGATACAGGACTTGTTTCAGGGGCATGATGTCTTTGGTAATGTACCTTCGGGTAGGCCTCCAGACCGGGGACTCGAGCACATCAGTGAGTTAGAGGAGGGTACTCGAGCAGTGATTACCACTTCATATAGGCACCCCAGGGCCTATAGAGACGAGTTAGAGAGGCATCTCCAGGAGTGCAGAGTTCGCCAGGGGAATGAGGTGGAGCACATACATCCAGCCGGATCATTACAACCTTTTCACGATCAGGGGGGGGGAGGCATCCCCAAGGATTTCATCACCAGGTTACTGAAGATGCAAGGGAAGGATTGCATCTATGTCACGGACCGACTCACCAAGCTTGCCTACTTCTACACCATTCCTTTAGACTACTCAGCAGCACAGGTGATCGAGTTATCTCTTAGAGAGATGTTCCGTTTACATGGGTGGCCTAAAGCCATCATCAGTAGCAGGGACGACAAATTCATAGGAAGTTTCTGGCAGGTGTTTTCTAGGTTGGTATGTACCAAGCTGACCTCGAGTACTAGTTACCACCCACCGATCGACGAATAGATTGAGTTTGGGAACACCTGGGTGGAAGGGTATTTGCGGAACTTCATCGCAGGATAGCAGAGTGCTTGGGTGATATGGTTACATCTCAGGGAGTACTGTTATTCCACCACTTTTCACATGTCTGTCGGTATGACCCCTTTTTGAGCGCGATACGGCTATGAGGTCTTGATCTTTGTAGACATAGAATGCGGCGACTGTAGAGATCCTTAGGTTCGAGGACGGTTACCGGACGGCCAGGACATTCTGAGAGCACTGAAGGAGAACCTGAGGGTGGGTCAGAGTCAACAGAAGATGTATGGGAGAAGGTACAGGATGGAGGGAACTTTTGAGGAGGTTGTTTCATAGGAGTTACCCCATTGGGATGATGGAGGGTGGTGGGCCACAAGCCCTGAAGAGATTCTGCAGGTTCGAGGATGGAAATTCCATGACAGGGCAATCAGGGAGTACTTGGTAAAATGGTAGGGTCTGCCTGTGGAGGATGCTACTTGGGAAAACAAACAGGTGTTGCAATTTCTGGGTTTGAAGTTGCTTGAGGACAAGAAAATTTGGGCAGGGAGGACTGTAATGTCCCGTTTTTCCTAGGCAGTCGGAATACCGTGGTGGTTGACAAAGTTTCCTGTAAACCATTAGACGGATGAGCTGGGGAAACGATACTGGTAAAGTCACTTTCGAATTATAAAGTGAAACTTAGGAAAAGTGAGTTTATCATTAATAAACCCCTCTTTGAGGGTATTTCTCTCCAATTAATAATTAAATGAATATTTTAATGGAGGAAAAGGACAAGTGAATAAAAGGACGATTGAGGGGGAAAAGTGATCATGGACTAATCATTTTGGAAAATTTGTTTTGGAGGAAGCTTACGAGCTTGAGACGAGGGTTTCGAAACCCTTGGAGAGAAAATTTGGTTTCGAGGTTGAAACAATACCTCCTAGTTGAAGATCGGTTTCGAGGTTGAAGCAATACCTCCTAGCTGAAGATCAGAGAAGCCATACAGGCTTTTCATTTGTGGACAGTGGCATTGTGATTCGGGCGTTCATTAATCAAGGTTCAAGTTCAGATTTGGCAAGAAGAGGATAGTTTCTTTGGCACTTGGGTCGAGTTGGGTATTCCTGTGGGAGTTGGTCGCGTCCCTTCCTCCTGGCAGCGTATTAACTATTGGGGGGGCGAGTTACACCTTCTAAAATTCGTGGTGGTTGTCTCTGCTGTGTATTCCTCTCATGGGCTGCATATTGTGAAGACAGGCCGTGTTTTCCCAACCATAGAAGTTGTGATTTCTTCATTGCTGCGTGGAGGTCAAGAGGAGTGGTTGATAGTCGACTTCTCCTTGATGTTGGTCGACTTCACCCTTGGACCAGCTTGTGTGTATGATGGGATGTTGAGAGCTGCCAAATCTCTCAAATCGTGGCAAAACTATAACCCCTTACAACGTTCCATGAAGCAATGCGTATGGGAAGATTGAAGGTGTTTCTTGGCTGTGTATATGGGGCGGCTTCAAGCTTGATGTAGCAGTCGTTCTCTTCATATTGGGAGGTACTCTTGTTTACATTTTGACTGTATTTACTCAGCAATAATAAAAAATAAGGAACAACCATTGTTTAATTGAGATGTTCGTATAAATATGGATGTCTTGTCATTATAATTGTTATGGGTTTCCCTTATATGTCAAACCACATGTTGTACATCATATTGGGGAGGTATAAGAGATTGGGAATTCAGTAAAACAACCAGCAAACCCAAGTAAACCTCTGCAAACCGTCCAAATTTCCACCTACAGCCATAAACTCAGAAGTCTGCAAACTGTTTGACGAAAGTCCCACACCAAATTCAAGGGGTTTTCACCAACTTTCCCAACTTAGAATATTTCAATGAGGAACCTACAACTTCTAAAGTACCAGATACAGAAGAATAAGAGAATGTACCTGAGAATCATGATATGATGGAGCCTTAGAAACCTGTTAATTCACCGACATAAGTGATTACATATCAGAGAAAACTAGGTTGGTCTTGTGAACTCATTCAAGATGGAGAAAGGTATGGTGCCCCAAATAAGACTTTCAGAGAAAGTAAAAGACCTCGATTATATTCCAGCTATGTTGCACTTTTGTCTAACAACATTGATGCAAAACCTTCCAGCTATGAAGAAGCCCCCGAGAAGAAAGTGTGGCAAGATTCTATGATTGAAGAATATCAATCAATTATGAAAAATGATGTTTGGGACATAGTTCTGAGACCAAAAGAAAAATATGTGGTAACATCTAAATGGTTATACAAAATCAAACATGTTGCAGATGGTAGTATTGAGAAATACAAAGCAAGGTTTGTAGCTTGTGGATTCTCTCAGAAAGAGGGAATAGATTACAAAGAAACATTTGATCCTGTGGCAAGATACACTTCCATTAGAGCTACTATGGCTATAGTTACAAAGATGGGATGGAAACTACATCAGATGGATATTAAAACTGCTTTTTTGAATGGTGTGATAGAAGAGGAAGTGTATGTGGAGCAGCCCTGAGGATTTGAGACACACGACACTCAGACACATGTGTGTAGATTAAAGAAAGCCTTGTGTGGCTTGAAGCAAGCACCCAAGACATGGTATGGAAGAATTGATAATTTTCTGATGATCTTGGGATTTATCAAGAGTAAATCATATTCCAATATCTACTATAAGATTGAGAATGGTGATAAGGTGATCTTACTATTGTATGTGGATGATTTGTTTCTATCAGGAAATGAAAATCGCATCACTGATTGCAGGAAGAAGCTTGGTTTAGAATTGAAAATGAAAGATCCGGGTCAGATGCACTATTTCCTAGGTCTTGAAGTGTGGAAAAATCCAGGTGATATTTGTCTTAGTCAAGGAAAATATGTTGTGGAAATTCTAAAGAGATTTGGAATGATGGATTGAAAATCCATGACTACACCTATGACGACAAATCCAAATTTATTATGTGATACTTCATCAGAGATAGTGGATTCCACTTTGTATAGGCAAATGATTGGTTCGTTGATGTATTTAACGAACACAAGGCCAAACATATGTTTTGTTGTGAAAACTTTAAGTCAATATATGGTTGAACCCAGACATGTTCATTTGATCACTGCAAAACATGTGATCGGATACTTGAAAGGTACCATTGAGTATGGTATCAAGTATGATGCAGATTGTGAGTTCAGACTATAGGGATACTCTGATTCAGATTGGGATGGTAGTGTCATAGATTGTAAGAGTACTTCAGGATGTTGTTTTAGTTTGGGATCAGGTATGATCTCATGGTTTAGCAGGAAGAAAACCAGTGTTGCACTCAGTACAAATGAGGCATAATATATGGCAGCATGTTTAGCATGTACTGAAGTTGTATGGCTATGGAAATTACTTTCAAGATGATTTGATATTGAGTTATATGCTACTAGTATTTTCTATGACAATCAAAGTTGCATAAAGTTGTCAGTGAACCCCATGTTTCATGACAAATCAAAGAATATTGGAATGAAGTATCATTTTATCCGTGATGTGGTAGAAAAGGGAGTAGTGAAGCTTCATTATGTGGCTACCAATGAGCAGGTTTCATATGTGCTAACCAAACCTCTGTCAAAGGTGAAGTTTGAGTACTTTAGAGAAAAACTTGGACTAGTCCCTCGTAAGAGGGAGTAAGGAGCTCCATATGGGATTCTAGTGACAATAGCGGGAAAAGTCATTTACAGGTAGGATGTGGGCTATTCTATTTTATTCTTATCCAGTATGAAAAAGGATTGGCTCTAATATTACTCATCCAGTATGAAAAAGGATTGGCATTGAGTAAGACAGTTCTTGGTGAATTGATAGTTCTTGGTGAATTGTATAGATTTCTCTAGCATATGGCTAGTAGGACATTCTTGGTGAACTGCACAAACAGTTCTTGGTGAACTGAGTGAATAAAAATCTTGTAATGACATCAATGTGCTCACTAGAGATTCTATTGATCCCAATGCTAGCTATGGATACAAAACTTCTCTTGATGAATAGATTCTACATGGATCAACAAGTCAATAGCCAAGTCAACAAGTTAATAGTCAATAAAAGAAACATTGAAGACTATGTTTCTTTTATTGATTTTCAGCCGCCCTAAACTCCTTGAATTTTTCAAATACATGATCCTTATTCTTCAAGAAATATACCCAAGTATCCCTAGAATAATCATCAATGAAATTCAAAGCATACCTTGCACCTGCTAGTGATTTTTTGTCCATGGTCACTATGGACAAGTTCCAATTGGGTAGTTACCATCGAAGTCGTCCATGTTTCAAATGAAGATTAGTGATGCTTTCCTAGCACACACCCTTCATAAACACCTTATGGGGGAACAACCCTAGGTAGTATAGTAACCATGTCATCTTTTACCACCAACTCCATTCTTCATAAATTAAAATGCATAAGTCTTTTATGCCAAATTCTGCTCTAGTATTCAGTCTTAGCTATGATTGCAATGGGCCTTAGATCTTTTCTAGGAAAATCATAGAACACATACAATTTGTCCTTTTGACTAAGAATACCCTTAAAATTTTATTACCCATATTGAATAAATATAAGAGATGATGATTTACAATGAGTGACCTTGGTATTTATAGGGCTTAAGGTGATGTTTCCTGTAAAGCCATGTCTTTATGTGATGCAAATTTTAATAATAAATATCCTAAATTCTCTAGTTTAGGTGTGTGTGTGTGTGTGTGAGTGTGTGTCATTTCCCCCCCTTTTAAAATTTTGTCCTTAAAGCATTAGAAATTATGACTTAATTTTGGATTTTAATGTCTTCTCATGATTCTTCATTCTTAAATTGTTCATGGTTGAGGACATGAGATAGTATGATCTTCTAAGCATTAACCAGAGCTACCAAATTGTGGAAGGTTTTGACCACCCTTATTTGGTATTGTATGGAGCTATGCGGTGACAACTTTTGTGATTTAAGAAATGGTAAGATTCCACACTTGAACCTCTCTTCCATATAATAGGATCTTTTCTTAGCTTCTCATACATATATTGTCTTTGGTTATGATGACTCTTGTGATTTGGATGATGATAAGGCATCCTTGTTACATGGTCTTTTCTTGCCACATTTGTAGTGCTTTCTTATTTCATGTTTCTTAGTATGTCTTCCTTGCATACTTTTGTTGCTTTGTTGATCATTAAATGTTTATTGGCAAATATATTTAGATTTTCCACCATTTATTCTTCAACATTTGATGATATCCCTACGTCAACTGGATCAAACATTGTTTCTTTGTAGACTCATGGTTCCTTATTGAAACATTTATCTAATTTTGGTTGTGTTTTCTTTTCATCCTTCAACTTCTTGATTTTCACAAGAAAAATTTGATTGTGATTCCTTAGCCAGAAAAGTTGATCATTTTCTAACTTGTCAAATTTATTTTTAGGTTTCTAAATTTGTAGCTTCTCATCATTTAACTTTTCGATTTGTTCAATAAATTTCTGATTAAGCTTCTTTAAGGAGGATTTTTCTTCATCTTTCTCTGATATTTTCTTCTCAAAATATTGATTCTCCTATTCTAAATTCTGATTGCATTCTAAGTTCTGATCTTTTTGTGCTAGTAGTTTTTAACTATTCCCTTTTAGGTGAGAAATTTCTTCGTCTTTATCAATGACAACCTTGTAAATTATTTCCCAGTGGTGGGGGAAGGATTGTCCTGGCGGGTAGGATGAAGAACACACCGCCCACACTAAGAGGAGGAGGTGAATTAGTGTGTGGGCTATTCTAACTTTTTCTTCTTTCAAGTTACCAGTTAAAACATAATTGAACAGATTAATAACAATCAAATCATAATCACAATGGACACAGAGACACAAGATTTTTGTATAAGATTTTGTATAATTGATATGAACATAGTAATATGAATATATGTGAAATAGGATTTTCTTTTAGCACCAACTAATTGTTTCAGTACCAACTAAAATAAGGATCACCAACTCCTCGGAGAGCACCAACTCTCAGCCAAGACCCAGCTTGATGATAGAACCTAGTCTATTCAACTAGAGTTTATTCAAATCCAGTAGAGGTGATCCATTATAGAATCAATTCAATCTTATGATCAGAGGTATATCATAAGACACTCATCACCGCATTTCATCTTCTTTCTGTAATTCACATTTTATTTCCTATGATATCTTCTTGGAATCTTCTTCATCTTTTTATCTTCTATTCTGAAGTACAGAGACTCCTCTCTTCTCAACACTCTTCCTTGATTATATATTCTTAAAACGGTGTGAGTGTGACACAACTGTGTCCCTTCATTTGGACCATCACGCCTCTTCGATTAATCAATCTTAATTATTGTTTATTCATTTTACCGTGAAGGTTTTTCATAAATTGATCACAGTCATGGATCAATTTAATCTTTTATACTCTATCCCGAATCTATGTTAAATTCACAGAGACCAGATTCTATGAAGGCGCTTCCTTCAAACCATCACATATGACCATGCGTTACAGAACCACAGGTTTTACCAACTATAGCAACATATTGTAATTTCCCTTTCAAAAATCTTATAGCATATGAATAACGATGGTGATCAAAAGCTAAGTAAGACCAACGCTTGAGCGTTTATCATTTCAATGGATTATGATTCAATCTAATGAGATGGACGGTTGATGGAACTTCGCACTTCGGGATTTCAACATTTCAAACCTTCGAATTTAGATCGGACGGTTTATTCAATGGATCCATATCAACAGTCAACTTTTGTCCTTACATTCATCCTTTAACTGCTAAATCCGATGCTTAGGACTTAATCACGCATCGAGATGGACGACCACCTTTTACTTTGGGTCTTTGGACTTCGAAGATTTTAGATCCTAACCCCTTCTTATATCTGGAGTGGTCACCTGCTTTGTGAGTCATCAACGATGGATACCACTTGTTGTCGGTTAACGTTTCCACCTACACTATCCTTCCACTGAAGTGATCTCCAGATCAGACATCTCGTGTTCATTTTGGGTCTCCGGCATTCGGGACTTCGGGACATTGGGCGAGTGCGGTGGTAAAAAATACTGAATCTAAACCACCGGAGTGACGTAACTTCTTACATCACTTGATGACATGTCACGATCCGAGTAGCTTCCACGTGTCACTCATATTCGTGATTTTCATGTACCTAAAATGCCGAATCAACTTGACACTTGTTAGTGTCTGATTGCGCCATATGTCATTGTTGACGTGGATCCTCATGTGGCACATGATCTTCTCCTGGATCTAACGACTATCCAAACTCCCGGTGTTTCTTAGATCAACGGCTGAGAGCAACTTCAAATCTTCTTCCTTCGGGACTTCATAACTTTTGACATTTGAAACTCCCGAAGAAATTCTCCCAAAGTGACATAACTCACTTACGTCACTTGTTGACATGGCACGAGCCAATTTCCTCTTGATACTTGTCATCTTATGATTATGGCATGTGTACTTGCTGACATGGTATTCCATGCATCCTTGCTGACGAGGTTTGCTGACATGGATCTCCCACACGTCCTTTCTGACAAGGTATGTTGACCGACAGTCCTAATCCAACAATCCTCATGTGTCCTGCAAATCCAACGATCCTTATTCACTTTGGATTTACGGGATTTGGGTATTTCAAATCTCAAACTGACAGAGTGTAAGTTCCTCACATCTTTATACCTGTAGTGAAGGATGTTCGTTCGATCAGGATATAGGATCAATGACTTGATCTGTCCTGCAATGCAACACTTGTAGCTTTATCATGTCCTTCCACTTTAACATGATCTGATGACTGACTGGTATCGGATTTAATCCGACGGACGATGGTACCTTTTGGCCCCACTTATCATATCCTTCCACATTGATATGATCTGACATCTTTGGAGATTCTCGAAATAGATCAACAATCGACGATGATTGCGGAGCTACAACTTGCGAGTGATTTAATTTTCCTTTCAATCTCCGCAATCTATCCATGTCGTAGATTTTGGGATTACGCATCCGATGGTCATGATTTAATCTGACTTAAACTGATCATTAGTTGGATCAACTGCATTCGTAGATCGTTGATGTTGTTTGATCTGACGATCTAGACGGATTGCAGGATTATAACTAGAAAGTGGTTTAATTTTGCTTTCGCTCCCCGCAATTCATTCCCGTCGTTGATGGCTTGCAGATCCGATGGTCACTATCTTTCAACAGTACTCAAGCCTATGGTCACTCATATGACTAATGTGTGTTGCATTAGACGATCAACATGGTCAACCTCTTGATTAGACGGTTGTTGAGGCTTCTCACTCTAATCGGACAGTTGTTGAGCTATGCTTTTCCTTCCGAGTTTTGATCTCTGTGTTTGCTAACCCTCCTGAGATTTTATCATAGGAACATTGTTGATCTTGTCGTGATAAAAAATAATCATGAATTTCTTCTTCTACCTGATATACTGTGAAATGCGCTCCTCCTTCTGAGCTCTGATCTTCAAACTATTTGTTTCTCCTGTTTGCTCCTCCTCCTGATCTTGTGCTATCGATCTCTGCACACTATTTGACATCTTCTGCTAACTGATATACTTGTTGACATCAATGAAAATATCATGTGAGGTAATTCATCATTAACAATAGATCATAACATCGACTGTTGACATCAATGACAATATATCCAACAATCTCCCCCTTTTTCATTGAGGGCAACACACTAACTTCATATACAAAACTCCCCCTGTGATGATGCTTTCCTTTTATGAAGTTTCTCTCCCCCTTTGACATCAATGGAAAAGGGTTTCTTCTCCTATGATTTGTCAGTATAATTATTTTTCTAACCACTGGTAGCTCCTCCTTCAATCAACCTTTTTCTGTCATAACTGAATGACTCCCGCTGTCAATATGCTTTTTCTAGGCTTCTGACTAATCTCCATCTTTGTTTCTGAAAGGGTAGCTCTTCCTAACAGGGTTTCTTCCCCTGTTGATTTACTAACTTATTATCTCAGTTGATTGGTATTTTTGTGTTTCAAATGAGTGGTCTTCTTGATACTAATTTTTTGTAGTGATCGAGTCTTTTCAAAACTTAATCCAATTACTTTCTTATTTTCTAACCAAAACTTCCCTTGAGTTTTTACTGACTATTCTCCCCCTTTGTTTCTAAAAGGGTAGATCTTTCTGACAAGCCCTCTCTTCTTGTTATCTCTACAGGATGTCATGTACATCATTTTGTACATCAGAACGTTGTTTTTGTGGATACTATTGTCTCACTGAACACAACGCAATTGTAGTTCATATATTTCAAACAACCCTTGAATCTATCCATTGATTCTCATCAAGCCTTTTGACGTAACCCTTACTTCCAAAGACCTTGAAGTATTTTACCAAATGAGTTCTTCAAAACAGGGTTCACAAGGAGTTTTACTACTATTAATCCTAAGCTGACCTCTGTTCAATACGAGTACATATGTGCTTACAAATTCCCATCAATATCAATACTAATTGATGGAATATCCATCAAATAATTTTCTTCATTGAGCATAGTCTTTGCAACTTTCTGGACAAAGATCTTTTTTTTTTTAGTTTCTCTCTTAGAAGGAGTTTCAGTGTACCATTAAAATAGGATTGAAATATTTATGAGATAATCATCACTCAATTCTTTTTGTTGTTCTACCATTGGAGATTCATCATCAACGTCATTATTATGTGCACCAAAAACTTCTTTATCCTTGTTTTGAGAATATTCCTTATTAGAAGTTTTATCCTCCAAACTTTTATTATTAACTTCATCAATTTCAGGAGCAATATTTTCCTCATCTTTCTTATTTGGTACTTGGGATTTTATTTTCCATGTCTTCTTATTTAATCTTGTTGTCATATTGTGTGAAGCATTTCTTATTGACTGTCTTCTTGAGTTCCAACAATCATGGGCTTTGTGACCATATCTACCATAACTGTAGCATCTCATAGTGAAGCAATGTGTAGCAATATGTCCAACATGATTGCAGTTCCAACATCTTATATTGTTGTTGAACCTGCCAACTTTTTTTCTTCCATGATGCCTACAATCCAAGGCTTTATGAACATATACATTACAATAAAAATAATAACCGTTAAATACACTCCCATACCTTCTTTTATTCATCCATGAAGGTGTCTCTCTTATGAACTTGCTTTGAGGTATATGAGTAGCTTCTGTGTGTCTTCCATGATCTAATCTTCTAAATTTTGTAGTGTTGCTTTTATTTCTTGAACGTGAAGAACCTGAGTCATACCTGCTTTCACTTTTTTCAAATGAAGGAGCTATGTCATACCTCTCTTCATCTTTTACAAATGAAGGACCTGCATCATATTTCTTAGGGGTACTGATCTTTTCCTTATTGTATCCAAGGTCAGATTTTTCATTTGGTGATCTTTGACTATCCAAGATCTCATCCAGGGTCATGGAGTTGTTCAAGAACTTGTTTTGGGTGTCTGACTTCTCAACCTTCTTTCTAAGATTCACAACTTCTGCTTCCATCTCATGACATGATTCTTCCTTTTTGTCCAACTGGTTCCTTACTACCTCTTCTCTCCTTTTGGTTTCTTCAAGTTGGATTTTAAGATTGACATAGATTTCCTTTAGTTCTTTTAAATCTACAAGGTTTTTTCTTGAGACATCATCTTCCTTATTTTCTTCTTTTGCTTGACTGATTTCATTTTTCAGTCTCTTGATTTTATCTTCCTTTTCTTTTGTTAGAACAACAACTTTTGTTTTCAATTTTTTGATCTCTTCTTCTTTGTTTTCTAACTGAATCTTTTGCTCAGATATGATTTCCTTTTTGTCTTTGAACTTTTCTTTTATTTCCAGGATATTCTTATGATTTCTAAGCTCATAATCTTCCTTCTCCTTTTCTTTTACTTGACTAAATTCTTTCTTCAACTTCTCTATCTCCTCTTCTTTCTCTTCTAACTGATTGTCCTGCTCATATATTATCTTTTCACTGTCCTTGAGCATTTTCTTTATTTCCAAGACATGATTTTGACTCTTTTCAAGAAATTCTTGAGTGTAGTCATGAAGATAGCTATAGTCTGATTCATTATGGTGATAGAGGTATTCAAAGAGACTCCAATCAACCTTTTGTTTCACCTTTGATAGTTCTTCTTCTTCTTCTTCCATGGGATAAATGCTAACATAACATTCTGTTATTGTATCTGAGTCTTCTTCTTTACTTGTAGAGGAGGATTCAATATCACTGCTATTGCAGTTGAAATATTGTGGAGAGTCCTTACTTTTATTGATGGTTGAGTCTTCATCTTCATCCTTGATAGGAATGTCTTTTGTGTCTTCATTTTTTATTTGATACATATTTTATAATTTTAGCCATAAGTCCTTGGTGGATGTGCATAGTCCTATGTGTGCCTTGACTGTATCTGATAATCCATTGAGAAGAATGTTCAATGCCACTTCATTGTTCTTCCTTGCTCTTCTTTGGACTGTATTTTTGGATAGATTCTTTGATGTAGTTAATTCCCAGGGCTTGCTTACTATTGAATTCCAAACCTCAAATCCTTTTGACTTCAAAAATTGTTTCACATTTTCTCTCCATGAGGAATAATATGTTCCGTCGAATAAAGGAGCTTCAATTGTGGAGAGAGCCATGTGTCCACCCATTTCTTCAGGATCTGCCTTCCAGTGTTTAAACTGTGTTTGAAGGAACCTTCCCTCTGATACCAATTGAATAACACATCGCCCACACTAAGAGGGGGGGGTGAATTAGTGTGTGGACTATTCTAACTTTTTCTTCTTTCAAGTTACCAGTTAAAACATAATTGAACATATTAATAAAAATCACAATCACAATCACAATGGACACAGAGACACCATATGTTTATATAAGCTTTTGTATAATTGATATGAACATAGTAATATGAATATATGTGAAAGAGGATTTTCTTTTAGCACCAACTAATTGTTTCAGCACTAACTGAAGTAAGGAGCACCAACTCCTCAGAGAGCACCAAATCTCAACCAAGACCCAGCTTGGCGCAAGGCCCAACTTGCTACAAGACCCATCTTGTTGATAGAACCCAGTCTATCCAACTAGAGTTTATTCAACTCTAGTAGAGGTGATCCATTATAGAATCAATTCAATCTTATGATCAGAGGTATATCATAAAACACTCATCACTGCATTTCATTTTCTTTATGTAATTCACATTTTCTTTCCTTTGATATCCTCCTGGAATCTGCTTCAGCTTTTTATCTTCTATTCTGAAGTACATAGACTCCTATCTTCTCAACAATCTTCCTTGATTATATATTCTTCAAACAGTGTGAGTGTGACACAACTGTGTCCCTTCGTTTAATCCTTCTTAATTATTGTTTATACATTTTACCGTGAAGGTTTTTCATAAATTGATCACAGTCATGGATCAATTTAATCCTTTATACTTGATCTCGAATCTCTGTTAAATTCACAGAGACCATATTCTGTGGAGGCACTTCCTTCAAACCATCACATATGACTGTGCATTACAGAACCACAGGTTTTACCAACTATAGAAACATATTGTAATTTCCCTTTCAAAACTCTTATAGCATATGACTAATGGTGGTGATCAAAATCTAAGTAAGACAATCACTTGAGCGTTTATCATTTCAATGGATTACGATATAATCTTTTGACGAGATGGACGGCTGACAGAACTTCGCACTTTGGAACTTCGAGATTTCAACATTTCAAACCTTCGAATTTAGATCGGACGGTTTATTTCACGGATCCAAATCAACGGTCAACTTTGATCCTTACATTCATCCTTTAACTGCTAAATCTGACGGTTAGGACTTAATCACACATCGAGATGGATGACCACCTTTTACTCCGGGTCTTCAAACTTTGAAGATTTCAGATCCTAACCCCTTCTTATCTCTAGAGTAATCACCTATTGTCTGAGTCATCAATGATGGAGACCGCTTATTGTCGGTTAATGTTTCCACTTACACTATCCTTCCACTGAGTATATCGACGGTCAAGGACGCTCACAAAGTGATCTCCAGATCAGATGTCTCGTGTTCAGTTTGGGTCTCCGGCATTCGGGACTTCAGGACATTGGGCGAGTGCGGTGGTAAAAACTCCCGAAGTTAAACTCCCAAAGTGACATAACTGCTTACGTCACTTGATGATGTGTCACGAGATGAGTAGCTGCCACGTGCCACTCATATTCTTTATTTTCATGTACCTGAAATGCCGAATCAACTTGACACTTGTCAGTTTCTGATTGTGCCACGTGTCATTGCTAATGTAGTCTTGCTAATGTGGATCCTCATATGGCACATGATCTTCTCCTAGATCTAACAGCTATCCAAACTCTCGGTGTTTCTTAGATCGATGGTTGAGAGAAAATTTGGATCTTCGTCCTTCAGGACTTCATAACTTTTGACATTTGAAACTCCCGAAGCAATTCTCCCGGAGTGACATAACTTGCTTACGTCACTTGTTGATATGGCATGAGCCAATTTCCTCTTGATACTTGTCATCTTATGATTATTCCATGTGTACTTGTTGACGTGGTCTTCCACGCGTCCTTTTTGACGAGGTTTGCTGACATGGACCTCCCACATGTCCTTGCTGGCGAGGTCTACTAATGGACAGTCCTAATCCAACGATCCTCGTGTGTCCTGCAAATCCAACGATCCTTATTCACTTCGGATTTTCGGGCTCCGGGTATTTCAAATCTCAAACTGACGGATCGTAAGTTCCTCACATATTTAGACCCGCAGTGAAGGATGTTCATTCGATCAAGATCTAGGATCAATGGATCGATCTATCCTGCAATGTAGCTCTTGTAGTTTTATCCCGTCCTTCCACTTTAACACGATCCAACGACTGACGGCTATCGGATTTAATCCGACGGACGACGATACCTTTTGGACCCGCTTATCCTATCCTTCCACATTGAGATGATTTGACGGCTGTGGATATTCTCAAAGAAAATCAACAGTCGACGATTGTTACACATCGAAATTACTCACTTTGATAGTGTCACAAGTGTCTTCATTACAAAGGTTGCAAGTGTCGCATTTTGCTTACAAGTGTCGCAAATGTCAAGGAAAGCATGCTGCCATGATGCCTATGTCGTGCCTATAACAACATGAGAAGGACACTTGAAACACCTCAAACATTTGATTTGGAAGAGGAGAAATGAGTCAGCAAGCTTACAAACCTTTTTCCATCTGAAAGCACCTCAAAAAATGAGTTTTTGGAGGGGATCTCTCCCCTATACCTCTTCTGGGAGTGTTGGCGCTCCCCCTTACACTACCTGGGAGTGTTATAAATCTCCTTTGGCCCTTCTGGAGGACTGTTATTAATTTTAGGAGTGTTGGCTCCCCCCTTAAGCTTACTAGGTAGCGCTACAATGCTCTGATGGCCCTTTTGAGGGAGCGCTACCTATTTTAGGCAGCAGTTGAGTTGTTGAGATGAATGGGGGAAGGATCTTTTCATTCTTAGAAGGCATTTAAGCAAGAAATCCATGGTCCATCCATGATCTTAGGGTAGATCCTCAACTGAAGGAGGAAAATCCTCACCTTCCCCAAGGATATCTCAATTTGTTGAGCCTCTCCAAGGCTATATAAGCAAGCTTTCTCATGGTGAAAGGGGACTGGAAAGGGAGAATCACACCAAACTTATGATCTTATAAGTGGTGCTAGAACAGAGATATTTTGGAGGCAAGAGACCTATGATCTCATAGGGAGAAATCAGTGAAGCTATCATCATTCGGATCGTGGATCTTTTGAGCAAGGTGTAGACAAGGATCACCTACTGCAATTCATCTACGACTGTAAGCAATGTTTTGTCCTCATTAATATAATTTGCTTGGCCTGTTTCTTTCTAATTCATGTTCAATCTCACATGAATTTGTCTCTTTAGTAGATAGACCTATTTCGGACTAATCTTGATAGAGTAGGAAGTGGTCGTACTTTGTTTGTCTACAGGGCTTATCGAAGAGCGAAAGATTGGAGCTCAACTCAGAGCGTGCAGGGACAAACACCGGTAAAAGGTACTTATTTTCTCCTTCCTTCTCACACACTACTCCACCTAGATATAAAAGGAATTCAATGACCATCATAAGCACTTTGTGTCTTAGAGTTAAGAGTCTAGCTCTTTGAGGAGATCTACTTGTCCGCGGGGAGATTTTCCTTCAACAGAAATTGGCGACTCCGCTAGGGAGGAATCATAACTTTCTTAGTTTTGTTTTTCCTCATAGGCATTGTCTTACCCTTTGTGTTCTTAGGCCTTGTTCACCCCTTCACATCTGATTGCACTTGCTGATTGACTCTTTACCCCATCACACTCAGCTTACCTGTCAAAATTTGATCAAAATTTTGGGTTTTTGGACTTTTTTGTGAGTTGTTTTTATCCTGGCACCCCCTACCCATGTTAGAAGAGCGCCAACACTCCCTGGAAGTGTTAGACAGAGCTTTATAATGCTCTGGTGGCCCTTATACCAGAGCGCCAGCCCTTTTTTACCCAAAATCTCTTCCAAAATTGCAATTTTTGGAGGTCTAAACCCTGTTTTTTTACTTGTTGAGCTGCTTTAAGATTCATGATTCTTCCTTTGACCTTTGACATGCTTCCTCCTGAGAAGTAAACACCTCGTTGTTCATATTTTGTGCCCTTCTTCCTTATTTTGATTGTTTTTTGTTGAGAGTTTGAAATCAATCCCCTGCTTTCTTCTCTCCTATCCGACTGAACGAGAACTCTAGTGAAGGACATTAGAAGTCTGTGACTCTTCTCATTTGGTTCTTTGAGGTCATCTGATCCAATTTCTTTCTCCTTCCTTTTGCGTTTTTTATTTTCTTTCTCTTGTTTGATTGAAAAAGTGTGTGTTGTTTGTGTGAAATCTGCATTTTCTTGTCTGAATCTCCTTGATCTGAAAGGGTAGCTTGTAGGACAAGTTTTTTCATTGAATTGATCATCGTTCGCATGAAAACGACAAAATTACATCTTAATGATTAGTTTGCATTTCTGAAATGTTGTAGCATCATATTGGATTTGATTGAGAACAAAATTGATTAAGGGCATTCCTTATCAAGTGTTTGATAGTGAAAATGACTCTTCCTCTTTCCCTTAAATAGGTATTCATTGAAAAGAAATGATTGCTTATCATATTTCATGCATATTTTTGGGAATTGAGTCATCATTCCATCAGTTTCACTTTCATACACCCTCTGAGTAAACAACAACCATTAAAATCAACGCTTAACTAAAATTTATCAGTCTTTTTGCATATTTGTTAGCAAACCTACATTAGTTTAAGGTGTAGGGCTTTGGAATAGGTTGAAAGGATAAATTTCCAAAGCTATCGAACAAACTTAGTATCTTGCGGTAGGGAGAGTCAAATCCAATTGTCATATTGGCTTGCTAGGATCCCCCTCTCACATAAGAGTTACGCACGAGGTCGCATTCGGGTGAGTTACGAAGATTATCCCTCCGTGGCCCAACTGTTTGTAGTGGTCGGATTGTATATTGGGGGTCACTGGAAGGTATACCCACGATTATGTGTGGGAGCCTTTCAAGTTGATTTCAGACTTGTTATCCTACCCATATGTTCCGACTGGACTGTCGACTGTACCCGCCCAGGGGATGACTACGAGTTGGTGACCTTAGTAACCACAATCTTTAGGGTCTCACACAAGGTGACGGTGAAGGGAAGTCTCACTGTACCTGGAACAGACATTGGTCAAACTCACTCAGGCTCCTTGGAGGGTAAATCCACAATTACTGCGTGGAAGCTTGCACCAAGGCGTAAGTCTGTTAAGCAGGACGCCAACGTAATTGTACCACCCGCTCTATCCCCGCCCCTTCCTATTTTGATCTCACGACGTTGGATTTCATCACCAACTAGTGGTTTCATCATAGGAAGGTTTATTTGATTGATTGCTTCTCAGATTCATAGCGTGTGTTGTTTTTTTTACTTAGTGGACCTTAGGTCGAGTCAGTGTTGATGGCATCGAATCCTGGGAGTACCAATGGAGGAACCCCTTCTCTTGGGGAACCTTATATCTTTCCTTCGTTTGGAAACTTTGGTCCTCCATATGTTTCCACACTGAGTCTTCTAGGACTCACTATTGGATTACCAGTTTGGTTGTTCCCCACTCCAGTGATCCCGAATCCTCCCAATGTTTCAGTTGCACCTAATACTTTGGATGTCAATACACCACCCACAAATCAACCTCATGTCGACTTTTCGCCTTCTTCGTCCATCAAGTCTCCTTCCATTTCTCCTTCTTCGCCTAGTGAAAGCTCTAAAGAAAGTAGCCAGGTTGGTCATAAGAAGAAGAAACGAAAAGAGAAGAAGAAGAAGAACCCGAAAAGGACAAAGGCCCCAACAACATCAGATGTTGGCTCTAAGAAACCAATTACCGTTAATAGTATTGGGAGTGTTGATGAGGTCAACAAGATTAAAATGAAGAATCCAAAACCCAAATTCCCTTGCAGCCTTTGTAATAGTGACCACTTTATGAGGGATTGCCCCGGTCTTACCTAGGTCTTAGAAATGTGGTCCTCCACATCATCGACCTTTGTCGGTCATGTCGATGATACCCCATCAACTAGTGATGTTCAGGTTGGTAAGAAGAAGAAAACTGTCAAGTTCCCTTGTATGTTATGTAAAGGTAATCATTACTCTCACCTTTGTCCTTGCATGGACGAGGCTTCTTCTCTTTTGGAAAAACTTCAACTTCCAAAAGGCTATCGTAAGCTTTCCTCTGACCCATCATTGGTTGAGGGACTGGTCAATCTGGTTCCATCCCCGGTCAGTCCGGTTGATCAGGTGGTCGATCTAGTTTCCTCCTCGATTGAACCACGAACCCAAGTAGCTAATCTAGTTATGTCATCGATCAGACCCACTCTTCATCAAAAGAGTGACACCAAACCGGTTGATCTGTTTCCACCATCGGTCGATCCCATTCCTCCATTGAGGAATGTCAAAGTGATTGATCCAGTCCCTTCCTCGGTCAGTGCCACTCTTCCTCTGAAGAGTGTCAAAGTGGTCAATTCAATTCCATCATCAGTCAATCCCACTCTTCCTTTGAAGAGCGTCTGCGTGGTCGATCCGATCCAATCATCAGTCAATCCTACTCTCCTTCTAGAGAGTAAACCCGATACTTCCCATGTTTTTCTCGTTAATACAGACTCTACCATACCGGGGGGCATTCCTCCTTCTCCTGTGAAACCCCCTCCAAGTAATGAGGCCATCCTTTTTTATTGGGGTGTGCTAACTAGACCTCGTCTTCCCTCTCACATTCCTTTCCCTCGTCTGATAGATGAAGGTGTGTCTGTTAGTATTTTTTCTTATGTTGCTTGGTATGCTTTAGGTTGCCCGCAGCTTGCACTGGTTACACAGAATCTGTTAGCTTTTAACAGAAGAACTAGTCAACCTTTAGGGATCCTTCCTCAATTTCCTGTAACTTTGGGAGGGAAAACTGTCTTTATCGATGTCATGGTAGTCCGAGACCCCTTGGATTTCGCTTTACTCCTTGGGCAGGATTATGTCTATGCTATGAAATCTCTTGTATCCACTCTTATCCATGTGATATCTTTCCCTCACGATGGAAGAATTGTGACTATTGATCAACTTTCAATCATCAGCCCCGACTGGGTTACCTCCCTAAGTGGTTCTTATATGCAGACAGTATCACCCTCACCGCATGTCAATTATGTGGCGTTGTCTCCCATGATTTCAACTTCTGATGCTTTGGATCTGGTAGTTGACATGGTGATCTCTTCGGTAGGGTTATTGGAGCCTGATCTCCTTACTCCTATCGCAGCCCTCGACATGTGTTCCTTCTCGAGTTATTATCTTCCATCCAACGAAGATCTCCTGGAGGCCATGACCATGGTTTCTCCTTTGACATGGTACCCTTCCAGAGTATTATCCTCTTGGAAGCCATGATCCAGACGAAACAACGAGCCTAGTTTCTCTTCTCTGTGGAAAGCTCGTTAAAAAATGAAACAGAGGTCTTGAGCATAGTTCTTTTCCTGTGTCAAGCTCGTTAAAAAATGAAACAGTCACCTATCTTGAACCTTCTTTTCATCCACCCTTCTCCTTCAATGAATGAATCGAAGCTTGGAGGGCATGTCTCCAGCCTTTGCTGATCATTCTGGAGTTAAACCACTAGCTTTCATGCTGGGGGCATACCGAGCTTAGTCTTTGTTCTTTCTCGTGCTCATAAATACATGAGAATGCATCCGGGTAGACTTTTATCTCTTTTTCGGACCTGTATGGACATACAAAAAAGGAACCCCTTGGAGTCTCCTTTAAGCTCTTTTCGGACTCTCTAAACATGAAAAGATTGTCGAGTGATATTGCTTCCTTTCCCACTCGTTAAACGGTCTGAAAGGGCATCTTTCGAGTGATAATTTATCTCTTTTTCAGCCTCGCGAGACTAACATTACGAAAAAGGACAACATTGGAGTCATCTTTAAGTCCTTTTCAGACTCTCTAAACATGAAAAGATTACCGAGCGACCTTGTTCTCTTCACGCTCGTTAAAGTATTTGAAGAAAACGTTTGTTGAGCAATAGTTTATCTCTTTTTCGGTCTCGTCATACTACTTTACGAAAAAGGAACTGAGAGAGTTCTCTTTTAAGTGTTTTTCTAGACTCTATAATCATGAAAAACCTTCGAGTTTTTTGTCTTTGGACTCACTAAAACAAACATCGACACGCCCATATGGGACCGAACCCTTACTTCTTCCAGTTCGTTAAACAAAGGAAGAAGAACTTATCGAAGGTGAGTTTTATCAAGCATGTGTTATCCTCCTCGAGCTCATTAAATTAAAAAGAGGTACTTGTCTATCTGGATGGGGGAAAAAATTGAAAGAAGCAAGCCAAGCAATTTTTGAGAACATTACCAAATAACTCTTAGAGTCTCCCTTGAACACGGTACTTTGTCTTTTGCACGCATTATAATCCGTTGAACCTCTGCACTGAGCCAATCCTTGAGTTTCTTTCACTCTTTTGGGTCACTTGACGTAAGTCACAGCATCCATTGCATCATCAAGTTTTGGTCTATGTCATGTTTCTACTGTCGTGCCTCAGTGTTCAAGGGAAGTATCTGCCTCGAGAGTCAGCCATCACAAATATCTTGTCTCAATACCCGTGTCAGTCCATGTTCATTTGATCTAATAATTACATCTCTATGTCCATTTCGTGTCGTTGATGGGGGATACATCAAGGCCCTCCTTCGACGATTCTATTCCTGTCGACTTCAATGCATTATCCAGGAACTAGCCTCAGAAACCAATTAGTACTTTGGGACCTGCATGCCTCAATGACAGGCCTCCTCATGTTCGACAGTGGGTTTACATAATTGACCTATGATCGGATGATTCCACGGATGTTCGACTTCAGCTCATCCATTCACATTCGTTGGAATGTACTAGGGTACCTTGGGAATCATTGACATTAATGGTGATCTCCCTCGTGCTTGTTAATGGTTTACATCATTGACCGGTAATCAAGTGGTTTCTGCCATGTTCGACATCAGGACATCTATTCACATGGTTAGATTCGTACTACATTGGGATCGGTAAGAAGATCCTGGGTTGAGTGATCACTTTGATATGTACTTTGCCCAGGTTGCGATAGGAGTTTCTCTTGAACAATGACACATATATTGTCACATAGATCCACTTTGTATTGGTCATGGCTATGTCTTGTCATCTCGTAGATCCACTGTGTATTCTTTGTGGCTACGACCAGTTCATGTCATAAGAGTATAGATCCATAGTGTATTTTCAATGGCTATACCTTTTTATCAATACAATTATGGATCCGCAGTGTATTTTATGGCGGCCATATCTTGCAAGTCTTGATCACCCAAACATAGGTATGCCTGCCTTGGGGTTTGAAACATGTCATAATATTTGTTGGATGTTTGTGTGCATCTTTTTTCAGGTTCTCTGCGTCTATACCCTTGCTTGAAAGTCTACAAAGCATTTCAGTTATCAGCTCATGTCTTCTAACTTCATACTTTGGGGGGCAATGTGTTACACATCGAAATTACTCACTTTGATAGTGTCGCAAGTGTCATCATTACAAAGGCCGCAAGTGTCACATTTTTCTTACAAGTGTCGCAAATGTCAAGGAAAGCATGCTGCCATGATGCCTATGTCGTGCCTATAACGACATGAGAATGACACTTGAAACACCTCAAACATTTGATTTGGAAGAGGATAAATGAGTCAGCAGGCTTACAAACCTTTTGCCATTCGAAAGCACCTCAAAAACTGAGTTTTTGTAGGGGAGCGCTCCCCTATACCTCTTCTGGGAGTGCTGGCACTCCCCCTTACACAGTCTGGGAGCGTTATAAAGCTCCTTTGGCCCTTCTGGAGGAGTGCTATTGATTTTAGGAGTGTTGGTGCCCCCCTTAAGATTACTAGGGAGCGCTACGACTCTTGTGCCCAAATGCACTTTTGGATGAATGAGGGAAAAAGTTAAACTATCTAAGCCTTCTGTCAACGCACTCCTTACAGACGACTTCAACTGCACTCCTTGCAGGAATCCTTCCTCAGATAGAGAAACAATTGAAACTCATTTCTCCTACTTCCTTTCTCAGATTTCAAACACTCAGCAAGAAATCATTCATACATAGCATATAAAACAAATACATAACAGGAAGTAAATACTCATGAGCATAGCATTCAGCATACATACACAGAGAACAAACACAAAACCATGGATTTGAATCAACCTCTTCTATTAATTAAAACTCTATACATGGGTGTTCTTCCACAACTCTCTGCTTCTCTTCTATGCTCTTCCTGCTTCAATAATAATACAAATGCACAATGAGGGTGTCTATATCCCGTTTCCCTCTTTCTTTCTAAAACTGTCTAATCTAATATTAAATTCTATCTACCTATTTCATCTCAACATAAATGCCTCTATCTACTTCAGACGAGAGCGGGGCGCTCAAGGTCTGATTACAATATACAAGTGCGCCTCATCTTAATGGCTCATTTAAGATCGCGCATCAATTCCCAAGGGGATTTCAAAATTCGTGTTGGCTTGCTTATCGTGAGAGATGCTCCTGCATCATACTCCCTCACTTGAAAATCTTCATGGGCTCCTGTCCATGAGCTCCTACACAGTATGTCCATGTTTCTGAATCTCTGCTTCAGTCTCCCAGCTAGCATCTTCAACTGGATGGCCCTTCCACTTGACCAAATATTCAAAGTATTCTTTCCTTCTGGTCCTCTTACCCACTCGTTTATCCAGTATCCGCTCCATCTGTGGCTTCTCTGCAACTGGCATCTATTTTTTCCACTGAACCTCTGACTGTTCATCACTTGTTCGTGCTTCCTCAGCTTTGTATGGGTACAAATATGAGACATTGAATATCGGAGAAATTCCAATCCCATCGGGTAATTCAATCTCATAAGCATTTTCTCCCATTTTCTTCAAGACCTTGCAGGGTCCGATTTTCTTCATCTTCAATTTGTTATACGTTCCTCTCGGGAACCTTTCCTTCCTCAGATGTGCCAAAACCAGATCACCAACCTCGAACTGAAGTTGTCTTCTATGTTGATCGGCTCTTCGTTTATACTCCTGGCTTGAATTCTGCAACCGCTCCTTCACCTGGCTGTGAAGTTCCTTCATCGCTTCAGCGAATTCTTCTGCACTAGCGCTCCTAGTTGCATCTTGTTCTGAATCCCTCAATTCAAAAATTCCCCTCGGTTGCATGCCATAAAGAATCTGAAATGGACTCTGTCGGTACTCCTGTTCACTGAGTCGTTATACGCAAATGCTGCCTGCGGCAATATATTGTCCCAACTGTTGTGGTTCTCTGTCACTAAGCTTCTCAGTAAATCTCCCAGACTTCTATTTACCGCTTCTGTCTGTCCATTTGTCTGCAGATGATATGCTGAACTAAACAACAAGTTAGTTCCCAGCTTCTTCCATAAGGTTCTCCAGAAATTCCCTATGAACTTCGTATCTCGTCCGAAACTATGCTCCTTGGTAAGCCGTGAAGTCGAATGACTTCTTTGAAAAACAGGTTCGCGATGTGAGTCACGTCACTGGTTTTCTGACAGGGGATAAAATGTGTCATGTTGGAAAATCTATCCACCACCACAAAGATTGAATCACAACCTCTTTGTGTTCTTGGAAACCCCAATACAAAATCCATGCTAATCGCATCCCATGGCCTTTCTGGTATGGGAAATGGTTGATAGAAACCTGCATTCTGCTTCCTCCCCTTCGAATGCTGGAAAATCATGTATCTGTCCACAAATCTCTTGACCTCTGATCACATCCCTGGCCAAAAGTATGACTCGCTCATCTTTGCGAATGTTTTGTCATGACCGAAGTGTCCGGCCAATCCTCCACTGTGTTTCTCCTTCAGCAGATTCTCCCTCATGGAACAATTTGGAATACACAGTTGATTGCCTTTAAATAGCAATCCTTCCTGGATCATGTATTCGGCCCACTGGCTTCTATCTCTGAGAACTGGATTCTCAGTTGCTTCATACACTTCCTTGAAGTCTGGATCATCTATGTACATGTCTTTGAGATCATCAAAACCCAATGTTTTGACTTTGAATTCCTTCAATAGCAAACACTTCCTGCTCAAAGCATCAGTAACTTTGTTAGCAGTACCAGAAATATGTTTTATCACAAAAGTGAAATTATGCATGTATTCAACCCATTTAACATGCTTCTGATTCAACTTTTCCTGTTGAGTCACAAACTGCAATGCATGGTTATCACTATATAAAACAAATTCCTTCGGAATCAAATAGTGCCTCCATTTATTCAATGCTTGAATAATGGCATAAAGTTCCTTATCATATGTGGAATACTTCACCTTCACTTCATTCAACTTCTCACTGAAATATGCAATCGGTCTGTCATCTTGACTTAAGACCGCTCCTATCGCAAACCCACTTGCATCGCATTTCACTTGAAATGTTTTTCGGAAATCCGGCAACACCAAAACTGGTTGTTCCGTAATCTTCCTCTTCAACAGATTGAAAATTTTGTCAGCCTCTTCTGTCCAGTGAAAATATTTATGTCTTTTCTTCACTGTATCCATCATCGTTGCACTGATTCCACTAAAATTCCTGATGAATTTTCAGTAGAAACTAGCCAATCCGTGAAAACTTCTCATCTCAAATATGTTCCTCGGTGATGGCCAATGTTTTATTACCTCCACTTTATCTGGATCCATCCTCAACTCATTTGCTGAAATAACAAATCCCAAGTAAATGAGCTCTGTCTTCATGAATGAGGACTTCTTCATGTTTATCAACAGCTTCTCCTGTTGTAGCTTCTTCATCACAATGGCTAAATGCTTCAGATGTTCAGCTTCTGTTTTACTGAAAATCAGTATATCATCCAGATATACGATAACAAATTTTCCGATGAAATCTTTCAGGACTTCATTCATCAACCTCATAAAGGTACTTGGCGCATTTGTTAAGCCAAACAGCATAAAAATCCATTCATACGAACCCTCGTTTGTCTTGAATGTTGTTTTCCATTCATCACCTTCTCTCAGGCAAATCTGGTGATATCCACTCTTCAAATCAATCTTTGAAAATAATTTTGCTCCACTTAAGCAATCCATCAAATCATCCATTCTTGGCAATGGAAATCTGTACCTGATGGTTATTTTGTTGATCACCCTTGAGTCGGTACACATCCTCCAGCCTCCATCTTTCTTCGGACTGAGTACTATCGGAACAACACACAGACTCAAGCTTTCCCTGACCAAACCTTTGTCCAACAAATCCTGGACTTGTCTTTTGACCTCTTCATTCTCTTGCGGCGTCAATCTGTACGTGGCTTTATTTGGTAAACTGGCTCCTAGTATGAGATCGATATGATGACTCACACTTCTCATCGGTGGCAACGAATGAGGTAATTTGTCCACTACAATATCAGCGAACTCTTCCACTAGTTCCTGAACTTCTTCTGGAAAATCATCCACTCTTGTGCTAGTCAGAACAATCCTCGGTTTTCTGACCATAATGAACTGTGGATCCTCCTTCTTCTTAACCTTGGTAAGGAGTTCCTTCCCACTCATGAGAAGTATAGTGTTACTTACTTCCGGTTTTACCTCCTTGTCCTTAATTGGAAGTAACATATGAGTCCTCCCATTATTTTCTAAGGTATATGTATTCATCCTCCCATCATGAATCACATTTCTATCATATTGCCATGGTCTACCCAGCAATAGATGACAAACATCCATAGGAATGACATCACATAATATCTTATCGTTATATCCCCCTATCTTAAATTCAACTAAGCATTGTTTGGTGACATTTACCTGATGTCCTTTTTGTAGCCACGAAACTTTATATGGACTTGGATCATCAGTCGTCTCCAGCTCCAGCTTTTCTACCATCTCGGTTGAAACGAGATTGTCAGTGCTACCGCTGTCCACAATGACCTTGCATGCCCAACCCTTGGTCTTGCAAGTTGTTCTGAAAAGTCTGGTCCTTTGGACTGAACTTTCCACTTCTTTCTCTGGTGTCAAAAGGACTTTTCACATTACCAGCGATCTTCCACCTTCAGCATCCTCTGCCTCAACATTTCGCCCCTGTGCTTCGGCGATGTGAGTCTCTCCACTGTCCTTCTTTTTCTCTGGACACTCGAATGACTTGTGCCCATTTTTTCCACACGTGAAGCATGTGATTACTCCACCTCTTCCTCTTCATCTACCTCTAGTACGAGGAAAAGTGTTGTTGTCAGCATAATTTCCTCTCTGCTCAGTATGTTGTCCTCTCTGTTCAGCATATCTCCCTCGCTGTGAGATTCCACCTATTTATGTCCGAGTCAGAGGTTTCTTCCAGTCGTCCCTGGGCTTCTGGGTTCTTTCCTGGGCAACTGATTTGCCTCTGGGATGACTTCTACCTTGGCCTCTTTGACTCTTCTTTCGGCTCAGCTTCTCTTCCGCTTTTAAATCCATCTGATAAGCATCCTCCACCGTTCGGATGGTTTCCATGCTCATTTCATCCTGAATCTCATATCTCAGGCCATTCATATACCTGGCCACTTTTTCGTCATTGCTTTCGCGATGACCTGCCCTGATATTCAACCTGTAAAACTCTTCAGTATATTCCTTTACTAACATCAGCTTCTGTCTCAGGTTCTGCATTCTCCTGAACAGAGAAATTTGATAGTCCCTGGGAATGAATTTTGCCTTCATCTTTGCAATCATCCTGTCCCAGCTCTTAATTTTCTGCTTGCCTTGGCAACGCCTATCCGCTTGTAGTTCATCCCACCACAAGGCTACATGTCCTTTTAATCTCATGACGGCATGCCTGACTTTCTTGTCCTCTTTGATATCTTCATAGTCAAAATAGGTGTTTAGAGCTCTAATCCAGTCTAGAAGCTCTTCTACATCCAGATTTCCCTCATAAACTGGAATGTCCATTTTTACCTTTGCACCCATTCTTGCAACAACTTTAAGTAAGCGCTCATTTACTGCATCTTCTGCTGTGACTTCTTCTTCTTCATGTCCAGCATCATCTTCAATTTCGGACTCACTAATATCTCCTACATCAGTTGTGCGCCTTTGTCTTATCTCCATGTCCACAACTCTAGCGCGTAAGTTAAGCAGATCTCTTTCTACTTCTGGATTTTGCACTTCTCTACCCCTTCCTCTGGGCATCTCCCTTCCCTCTGGATCGGGTGATTTTCTATCTCTTCTCGGCGGCATGGTGAATTCTCTTTCTCTACTACAGATATCAAAGAATATTTCTGTGCTCTGATACCACTTGATGTAGGCGCACTCGCAAGTCACGTCCGCTCACAAGATCTTTCCACCTTCCTCGGCCCAAAGAACACTAACCGGTCCTTCTATTTCCCTATCGCGAAATCTGCACCCACGGTAACTCTTGTGGGATCCCCCTTATTTACGAATCAGGAGATCGGACTTCGCGACTTCACGAATCCAAAGATCGAGCGTAGGCCTCTCGCACCCCGATGTAAGTCAACGTTGATCCTTACCTTTCCCTGTCGGGACTTCTCCTATCATGATTTCGCTACTCGCGATGCCGAGCAACTCGGTTCTCCGTCTCCCGATGCCCGATACACCGAAACTCCGACGCACACGCGAGTTGTCCCTTCAACTTCCCGTCACTTCTATCGGGATTTCGGACTTCGCGGGATCACAAGTCCTGATGTCAATGTTTCGGCACTTCTCGCTGCGAAACCCCGAAAACTTGTGCCACCTGTGTTCCACTTCGACTCTTGTGGTCCCACACTACTCTACCCCATCGGGATATCACATTTCGTGATTCCAAGCTGCAAGAGTATCCTGTCCTCAGGATCTTCAATACGTCGAACCCCGACTTCGTCAGATCTTCCGACACACGTCCCAAATGATGGACGGTTCAGATCGAACCTCGGACTTCACCAAATGGAAAAATCAAAACCACTCACTCCTATACACCCCGATGACCAAATATCCGATCGAGCGGCCAACTGGCACGTGTCTTACTTGAGATCCCCGGCTATGACCCCTTCCCTGTTGCGAGACTCAAGGGGTCTCGAACTCTTGACTTTTGAACCTCCGATACACCGAAGACTCCTGGTTCCTGCCACCTGTCCCAACAGACGAACGACTCTGAGCTCGTCGGGATATTGCATTTCGCGATTTCGTGATTCCTGTTGCTATGTTCACGGGACTTCAACCCACGAAACCCCGATGCACGATGTACGTGTAGATCCAACGGCCCTGACCGACTTGGATCAACGACTCTCCCCCTCCTGAACTTTTAGCCTTTAGGAAATATGATGTCGTATCTCCCTTGCACCTCCGCAAGATCCTACGGCCCACGGAGATTCGCGGTTCCTCCTCAGAGAATACCAACCATCTATCTTTGCTTAGCGATTCCTGCGAAATGAACCAATTGCTCCTTCATGGAACTCATCCTCCTGTGCGCAGCTTACGACTCCTGTTCAAACGCTTCGCGGCACAACACTCTGTGCTCCCCTTAAACGGATTTAAAGGCCTTACCCTTCCTGAGCTTAATTTCAACTCTGAGTTCTTAAAAATGACTCCTTGCACGCACTCCTTGCGGCAACTCTCAGACCGTTCCAAGTGATGAATACTTTCGACTCTACGCACTCCTGCAGCAGCAGTCCTTCTATGCTTCGCTCAGATTCACAACTGAGACTTTCCTTAGCCTGCGCACTCCTTGCACGGCTCTTGTGCCCAAATGCACTTTTGGATGAATGAGGACAAAATTTAAACTATCTAAGCCTTCTGTCAATGCACTCCTTGTGGACGACTTCAACTGCACTCCTTGCAGGAATCCTTACTCAGATAGAGAAACAATTGAAACTCATTTCTCCTACTTCCTTTCTCAGATTTCAAACACTCAGCAAGAAATCATTCATACATAGCATGTAAAACAAATGCATAACAAGAAGTAAATACTCATGAGCATAGCATTCAACATACATACACAGAGAACAAACACAAAACCATGGATTTGAATCAGCCTCTTCTATTAATTAAAACTCTATACATGGGTGTTCTTCCACAACTCTCTGCTTCTCTTCTATGCTCTTCCTGCTTCAATAATAATACAAATGCACAATGAGGGTGTCTATATCCCGTTTCCCTCTTTCTTTCTAAAACCGTCTAATCTAATATTAAATTCTATCTACCTATTTCATCTCAACATAAATGCCTCTATCTACTTCAGACGAGAGCGGGGCGCTTAAGGTCTGATTACAATATACAAGTGCGCCTCATCTTAATGGCTCATTTAAGATCGCGCATCAATTCCCAAGGGGATTTCAAAATTCATGCTGGCTTGCTTGTCGTGAGAGATGCTCCTACATCAGTGTAGACAAGGAGGACTTGGCGAAACTGTTGCAATTCATCTACGGCTATAAGCAATGTTTTGTCCTCATTAATATAATTTGCTTGGCCTGTTTATTTCTAATTCGTGTTCAATCTTACATGAATTTGTCTCTTTAGTAGATAGACCTATTTCGGAATAATATTGATAGAGTAGGAAGTGGTCGTACTTTGTTTGTCTACAGGGCTTATCGACGAGCGAAAGATTGGAGCTCAACTCGTAGCGTGCAGGGACAAACACCTGTAAAAGGTACTTCTTTTCTCCTTCCTTCTGACACACTAGTCCACCTAGATCTAAAAGGAAGTCAGTGACCATGATAAGCAATTTCTGTCTTAGAGTTAAGAGTCTAGCTCTTTGAGGAGATCTACCTATCCACGGGGAGATTTTCCTTCAACAATGATGATTGCGGAGCTACAACTTGTGAGTGATTTAATTTTCCTTTCAATCTCCGCAATCTATCCCTGTCGTAGATTTTGCGATTGCGCATCCAACGGTCACGATTTAATCTGACTTAAACTGGTTGTTAGTTGGATCAACCACAGTCATATATCGTTGAAGCTATGTGATTTGATGATCTAGACGGATTGTGGGATTGTAACTAGCAAGTGGTTTAATTCTGCTTTCGTTCCCCGTGATTCATTCTTGTCGTTGATGGCTTGCAGATCTGACGGTCAATATCTTTAAACAATCCTCAAGCCTACGGTCACTCATATGACCAATGCGTGTTGTATTAGATGATCAACACGGTCAACCTCTTGATCAGACAGCTGCTAAGGCTTCTCAGTCTGATCAGACGGTTGTTGAGCTACACTTTTACTTTCGAGTTTTGATCTCTGTGTTTGCTAACCCTCCTGAGCTTTTATCATAGGAACATTGTTGATCCTGTCGTGATCAACAATAATCATGAATTTATTCTGCTACCTTATATATTGTGCAATTTGCTCCTCCTTCTGAGCTCTGATCTTCAAACTATTTATTTATCCTGTTTTCTCCTCCTCCTGAGCTTGCGCTATCGATCTCTGCACACTGTTTGACATTTTCTGCTAACTGATATACTTGTTGACATCAATGACAATCTCATCTGAGGTAATTCATCATTAACAACAGATCATCACATCGATTGTTGACATCAATGACAATATATCCAACATAGTAAAGGGTACAAAAGTCATAATTGAACAGGATACATGGTCGAGCAGTGGCATAAGTCATCTTCTCCCCCAACCATTAATTGAAATTCTCTAAGACTGGGGTTTCTTCCACCTTTTTCAGATCAGTGACTTGCATAGAACATCTGTGTGGGGCCAAGAGTGGATGGATGCCTTATAGTTGGGGCTGGGAGAGGAATTCACAAAAGTATGGGATGCCTACATCAGAACCCTCAAAATAGGGCATATTTGTATCACTAATAAGGAGTATGAACTAGTATGGCAACATAACTGACATGGAATCTATATTCCAAAAGTAGGCTACACTCAATTAAACATTGACCTTCATCATCAGGAACCCTCTTGGTGGTGGAAAGGGGTATGGAAAATAAATTTCCCTCTAAATCCTGACTTTTCTTATGGTGCTTGATTAGGATCAAGGTGCCAACATGGGACTAGATGAAGCACATAGGCTTGGAAGGTCTGGGATGGTGTCCACTCTACAAGGCTGATGAGGAATCAATCACACACATTTTCCTCTTTTGTCCTTGTGTACTTCATATATGGACATAATGTTCAAGAACTCATAGTCAAGACTATTTTTGGAAAGGGAAAAGCATTGAAGAGGCCTGGGGAACGTGGCTACACGACCCCAAAAATCATAATATAAAATCTCTTCCATTGTTAATAAATTGAGGAGTTTGGTTGGCCCAGAACTCAACCATTTTCTTTGATAAATCTTTCATTCCTGAACATATAGTTGCTCAAAGCCTCAACATCCTCTCACACTTCCCACAAGGGAAAGATGATCCATTGGTCATGTTGGCACAGGGGCAGACCCAGGGTTCAATTCTACAACAACGCACCAATAAAACCCTAATTACCACCCCTTTCGGCAACACCTGCGAAGCAGATGAAGTCTCACCCGAGGTAGAGGCAGGGGTGGTTGTGAGACTCAGACATTTGCAACCTTAGCTGGGACACAGATATGTGATTATGATACTTAATAGAGCACTTAGCACTGCCATATCCTCAATATGCAATCAATACCTACTTCGCTGATAAAACAGAGCTTCGCAGCATTCACACTTATCTAATGTAGTTAAGTACTTAGCACGAACAGATGGATCAAATCTAGCAGAAGAAAGCACTAAGCACATTCATAGAAGTCAGGTTTAACATTCTTACAGATTATTAGCACAAAGCATGAATAGATTTATCTATCTCTATCAAAGCACTTAGCAAGAGAGTCATAAACACATTAAGACAAGCACATAGCATAACAACACAGTATTTATGTGGTTCACCCCCACCCTGGGGCTACACCCACCAACTCTTCTTCTTTATTGTCTTCATTCAATCGGTTACAAGCATAGAGCCTCAAAAACCTTACTACGCACAGGACAGAAGATATGCACAGCTCGCTAGATCCTTCTTCCTTGCGTTACAGCACTAAACCTTCCACAATCTGCTACAGGGACCTGGACTTAGCTCTGCAAGTATCTTACAGTCATGCACAAAGAACTTACAGACTCTACTTGCACTTAGCATACATTCACATCACATAGATGCACCACTACTTCTATCTTGCCTAAGCATCTATTTATATATTACAAAATAGGCCTAAACATGGGTAAACCCACAGGCCAACATCCCATTCTCGTTACATATTTCCACATCCCAAAAAGGGGTCGGGATCCCACGATCTCTGCTTCGTCTTGCGCTCCTCCTTCGACAGGCTGTCGAAGTCCAAAAAAATGTCAAACTTGATCAGATATCGACAAAAGCTGGTCAAGGGCCAACATACCCCCAACACTCACCTATGACTCATCCCGAGTCACTATGATGTAGGAAGTTTTGCTTCGAACGCTTGGCTCGAACTGCTTCGACTTACTGTTGTACTACGCACTCTTTTTCTACAAATTCTTGAATGAGTGCATCATTCACAGGTCCTTCCAGGCATTGTTCTACCGTGGTGCTAACCTTCTCCAGTTCTTCTCCCTAGCCTTCTACCTATGTAAACAACTGATAGGCCTTATGTTGTACCGGTTGGAGTTTCTGAGTTATCCCCATAACTCTGCTCTGGATATTATGGATTTGTTGTTGGGCGGTTCACTATTCTTGAGATCTCTTCATTCTCTCCATAGCTGACAGAGACTTCAGTTGTTCCTGTAGTGTTTCTGTGTGTTGCTTCGCTTCCTGGAGATGTGACTCTAGTGCCTGCAACTCTGGGTTCTTGGTAATTTTATCATACATCTGAGCACTGTGATCATCAAACTTCTTCCATTCTAAGGTAAGGGCCTTTAGTCTGTCAATTGTGATGCAGAAAGTGGCTTCTCGCTGGTCCCTTACGTCCTGTGGAGTCTCGAGCACAATGCGTAGTTCTAAATTTGCAATGCGTTGTTGTAGCTATTGGATCACTTCTTCAAGTTGCACTACTTGCTTCGTGACTTGATCCTCTGCCTTTACTTCTACGATAGTCACAGAGCGAAGCGCTCTATTGACCATTTATTTTTCTTCGAGTTGCTCTGTGAGCAACTGTTCCTTGTCTTTCTACAGTTGGGATTTTTCTTCATCGAACTTTTCCTGGAGAGCAAGCTTCTCCCGTTCTGCAGTACTACGTTGCTCTACAAGGACTCCTTGTACTTGTGTCAAAGACTGGGTGGCTTGCGTTGTTTCTTCTTGTGCTCGTCGAAGGCGAGCTTCGACTATATCAGTTATTCGTTGGAGTTGAACTGGCTCATCTCCCAGTTCTAGTGTTCCTAATGGCAGAGGCACAATGCAGACTACGCGGCTGGACTTAAGTGCTTGTTGTACTCCTTGGAGCTTAATCTCGATTCTATTGTATATCGCTTCCTACTTAGCCTCTTGTTTCTCTACTATCTCCAGTGAATCATCATTCAGGGTCGCTATAATGAAATCAAAGTCATCTGAGGTGAGGATAGTCTGCATTTTTTTCATAGAAGCTTTCGATTTCTTCTGGGAGGAAGGCTTCGGGAGGGAAACCTTTCTTTTCTTCGAGGGGTCCTCCTCATCTTTAGGTGGTGTAACCACACCTTTATTCTGTTCAACTTCAGCGCCATCTATCTCTCTGCCATCACCTCCTTGCTCTGGTGAGATGGAAGCAGTCTTCACGGATGCACTGTCTAAATCCTGAACCTCTTCAGTTTTCTTCGTCCTGCTAGGTCCAGGTGTATCGTGTACAGTTTATGGATTGTCTATATCGGATATCTCTGCAGGGTTTGTTGGAATGAGGAGGTCTGCTGACCAGTCCTTGGCGATCTCCTCCAA
Organism: Picea engelmannii; assembly: GCA_009831015.1. Taxonomy (NCBI): domain Eukaryota; kingdom Viridiplantae; phylum Streptophyta; class Pinopsida; order Pinales; family Pinaceae; genus Picea; species Picea engelmannii. Next base: position 925,587 of record ML783057.1, read on the forward strand.
GTCCTCCTCTATTAGCTTGTAATAGGACTGAATTTGTTGCTTGTGCTCATCAGCGCGCACTATGATGTAAATGAAATGCCGGTCCACGCTGAATTTCATCAAAGGTCAGAACCTATGTAAAGTATTCGGAGTTATGCGAGGCATGAACTGTATGGCTACCTTCAACTAGTTGTTGTATGCGTGAAATACAACATTGGACTACCAATGTTTATTCATGTCACTTGAATACCATAGTGTGTTGAACTTCATACCCAATGGTTCAAAGGGCTCGATGTCCGAGAAGGTCGCACATTCCGGCATCTCCCAGGCAATGAAAGCGATCAGGATCAATAGCCAGCTGAAGTGAAATTTGTACCCTTGATCCTCGGCTTCTTTGCAGTCAAGTTCTAATTGGTACACCAGGTACTTCACCCAATTCATTTGTAGGCCCTATGCGCACTTCCCTGCGAGGTTGACTACAAAACCAATCACTTGGGTGGGTCGGTTCTTGCGTACTAATTTTTCTGCGATCAATTGACAGGTGAGGTGAAGTGTGCCACTCTGGATAGAAGCTACCTTGTAGCCTCACGTTCCCTTCTCAACATCGTCGTAAGTGTCCTTGATCCTTTGAGCTAGAGCGTGATCCATTGTTTTCCAGGGTAGAAATCCTGTGGGTTAGGGCCTTGCATACTTAACCCTGTGATTCGATTTATCAATGTCGGATCCACTGTTATGCGACGGTTTAACCATAGATAACCTCCATGGTAACAAGACAACAACAATTTGACACATGCATTCACCTCCTGGTGTCGTCCGAAGTGCGAAATCTTCATAATGTTCAGTAGGGTGGACTGTGCGAGGTTATGGGTCCATGACTGAGGGAAAATCTTTGAATTCTTTTCCTTTATTATGGTCAGGTACTTATGCGGGGCGAGAATGTTGTAAAATTTCCGGTCGCCGAGGTTGAAGTCGCTAAACTTCAACGCTGCAATCTTATCTTGGTCTGCGCGAACTGCGTGTATCCCCTTCGGGAGGTACGCAGTGATCAAGGCGTACTCAAAATCTCTAGGTACGTCGTCGCGGTTTACGACACTGCTCAAAGGTTGTATATAAGTAGGTAATATGCTCGGAATCAACTTAGCATTCGCGAGATCATCCCTGTGCTTAGTTCGCTTCTCATCTGATGGTCAGGATGGTCCGGCTCGAGCAGTTGACGGAGAGGCTGACAGTCCTCTCGTGGATGATGCTTGTACACCTGTGGATAATCCTCTCTCCATCATGACTCTTTCAGTCATCAGGTCGATCAAAACTTCCTCAACAACTCTTTATGTAGCGCTCAACGCGTCCGACATACACACTCGGGGTTAACAATATTAGGTTCGGGGGGGGGTTGCTTAGACACAGTAATGAGAGAGAGAGAGAGCAGAAGCACGATGATCATGGTATAAACTAAATGTAGTTTGTGGGCTCAAATTCTCAATTGGCAAAAGTGTTCTCAGTGCGTGGCACGGTGGGATAAATAGGTAACTCGACAACGAGTCTCTTGCAACGAGTATGAGGTATTCATTAACTCAGTTTTGTCTGTTATGTCGTGGTATCAATGGTCAGATGGCGAGTTGACTGGCCATAAATGGATTTCTATCCATTCAGGGCATTTATCTAATGGTTATAATGTCCCCAACGACTGTATTGCTTCACCATGGCGAAGTGCCATGTGTCGATGTTCTAATATCCTGGCGAAGCTCCAATTTTGCAAGTTTTCCTTTTGTGAGGTTCCCTCTGGGACTTTCTATAACTTTTCAATCTTAGCCCTCTTCTTACTTAGATTTCTAACCTTCTTTCCAGTGAGCTTCGTCTCAGTATGTCTTTTTCCATTCTGATTCTTATCTTCTCTTAGCATAAGTACTTCACGTTGTTGAAATGCTTTCCTAGGATTCAGGGGTAGTACCTCTTCTTTGTCTGGGATAAGTACTTCAGTCTTATGTTGGTCTTCTAATGTTCTTGCAGCTTCGACATCTGGGTCTCAAGTGTTAAATAACTTCGATATGTTCTCTTGTTCTACAATCAAGTGTGTGATCCTTCTAGTCATGAATTCGTTTAACTCCCGCTTTTGTTGTTCTAACATTGCTTCTTCTTCTTTCCTTCTCGCCTGGTCTCTTTCAATCCAAGGGCTGGCTAGTAACATGGTAAATGGGGCGTTGTCTTCAATAAATTTAATAACCTCAAAATCTTCTTCTGTCGAAGTTCCATTAGCATTCATAGGTATCTGAGTGAGATTCCCACATAGGTTTACCAATTTTCCTCTGAATAATCCTATTCCTCCTAATGAAGGAATCATAGCAGGCTTCCCTATAGCTTCCCAAGTTCTCTCTGTCATGATATTCACCTGTGTTTCCTCATCCAAAAACAATCAATGTCGAAGTCTCCTATTCTTGCTTCAATGCATTCTTTTTCTTTGAATATCCCTAATAAGTTGGTATGTCGGTGGTCATTCAGGGTTTCTTTCATCTGTAACAATACTTTCTCTAATTCTTTTTGGGATTCTGCCATTCCTGGATCTGCCTTAGGGTTTTCCTGGTTCAGATTCGTTCTTTCAACTTTAGCAATCATTCTAGGGCAATCCAACACTTCATATTCCATAGCTTTACAACAAAGACAACTAGGTCTTTTCCCAGGGCATTCCTTAGCAATATGTCCTGGTCTTCTGCAGCTGTAACAGAGGGTTAATCTCTCTTTCTTTTAAATGATCCCCAGCTCCTCCTGTACTGTGCGCTGGGAGCATAGGAGCTAACCTGCAACAAATTCTCTCTAGGATCCTGCATCCATTTGTTAGTCCAAACATTCTTTCTATGCATAGGTATAACATATCTTTCACTATTCATATCAAATCTTCTTTCATCTATTAATACCCTAGTTTTCAAGCTAGGATAGAATCTATCAAACATACCTAGATTCATACTTTTGAAACAAAAATTTCCACTAATATTACTTCTACAAATCACAGAGCTTCCATATCTAAAACTTTTCACTATTCTTACCTTTATCAAAGCACAGAGCTTGCAAATCTTACCTCTTTTAATAAAAAATTCTCACTTTTACCTTTCTTAGAGCACAAAGCTTTCAGATCTTGCTTCTCTATTTTAGATCCGACTTCTTTTCTTCAGATCGGGCTTCTTTATTTTAGCACAGGGTTTTATAAATCAAGTAGAATACTATGCACTAGAACGACAGATCTATGCACATAGCTTTCACAACTTCAGGGACGAATCTTTGCACAAAGCTCCTTCTTTCTCAATTCCCAGCAATCACAGTTTCAGGTCCCGGCAACGGAACCATTTGTTGACACAAGGGCAGACCCAGGGTTCAATGATAAAATAACGCACCACAAAACCCTAACTACCATTCCTTTCGACAACACCTGTGAACCAAATGAAGTCTCACTCGAGGTAGAGGCAGGGGTGGTTGCAAGACTCAGGCATCTGCAACCTTAGCTAGGACACAGATATGTGATTATGATACTTAATAGAGAACTTAGCACTGTCAGATCCTCAATATGCAATCAATACCTACTTCGCTAATAAAATAGAGCTTCGCAGCATTCACACTGATCTAATATAGTTAAGTACTTAGCATGAACAGATGGATCAGATCTAGCAAAAGCAAGCACTAAGCACATTCATAGAAGTCATGTCTAACATTCTTACACATCATTAGCACAAAGCATGAACAGATCTATCTATCTCTATCAAAGCACTTAGCAAGAGAGTTATAAACACATTAAGACAAGCACATAGCATAACAACACAATATTTACATGGTTCAGCCCCACCCTGGGGCTACATCCACCAACTCTTCTTCTTTATTGTCTTCAGTCAATTAGTTACAAGCATAGAGCCTAAAAAACCTTACTTCGCACAGGACAAAAGATCTACGCAGCTCACTATATCCTTCTTCCTTGTGTTACAACACTAAGCCTTCCACAATTTGCTACAAGGACCTGCACTTAGCTCTGCAAGTCTCTTACAGTCATGCACAAAGCACTTATAGACTCTACTTGCACTTAGCATACATTCACATCACATAGATGCACCGCTACTTCTATCTTGCCTAAGCATCTATTTATATATTACAAAATAGGCCTAAACATGGGTAAGACCACGGACCGACATCCCATTCCCGTTACATATTCCCACATCCCATAAAGGTGTTAAGATCCTGTAATCTCTTCTTCGTCTTGCGCTCCTCCTTCGATAGTTTGTCGAAGTCCAAAAACAAGTCAAACTTGACCAGATATCAACAAAACCTGGTCAAGGGCCAACAGGTCATGAAAGTGGAGGAAGAAATAGTGGATCACTCTCGCCCATGGGCTTATTTTGATGGCGCTTCAGAAAATGATGGACAATTATGTGGTGGAGGCATTGTCTTGTATTTTTCAGATTCTCACTATTTCAAAATAAAAATGGGTATGGGACCAGGGTCAAATAATTTCGCTAAATTGATGGCATTAAAACTACTCTTAAATTTTGTTGCGGAAAAAGGGGTATCCAATCTTCAATTTTTCTGTGACTCAATGGTGGTTATAAATTGGATTAGAAAATCTCATAAGTGTCACAATATCAGGATTATCCCTCTGTTGGATGAAGTGTTTATTATCCTGGCTACTTATAGAACTTTCTCTATTCGTCATGTTTACAGGGAAAGAAACATGGTAGTAGACAAGCTCTCTAAGGTACTCTCTTGGTTTGCAGGCAGTGGCATATAACCGAATTCATAGATGGCTCACAGTTTGAATTTTATCACATGCCTTTTATAGACACAAAGGATTATGGAGGCCATGCTCCACACTTATGATTATTCTCTTCTGATAAGCTATGTATATGATTCACAATTTGGACTTGTGGTTCTTTTTCTAGTATCTATTAATGCTCGATAATATGAGTTGGGTCATCAATTAGTAATTCACTATGTCTAATAGGACAGATGGTTATTTTTGAGTCCGAAAATATACAGGTTCACTAAATAAGGGCGTCCTCAACTTCAACAACAAACTTTTTGGCAGGTGTATGCTAGAGGTCTGTGAATTGTCCTCTTTGATGAGGCTGTGTTAAACACTCAGCCCTTGGCCTTGTTATTTTGGAGAGTTGGAGAGCAGAGTTAGTTGTGCTCTTTTCTAGAAACATTATTATGCGTAGGCCCTTTTTGACACGGGAGGCCTAATAAACTAAATGCATGCATGCTCATGCATTATACAAAATGTAAATTTTCTTTCTTGTGATTTGTGAAGCCAATATTATTGTAATTTTCCTTAAGATTCACACCAATAATAATGTTAATCATTTTTTCTTGAATACTTCTTTTAAATATTAATAATAATAACTTTTAAATATTAATAATAAAAAAATGAGGTTGAAATTTATAAAAAAATCTTTATTCCTTCTTCTTATTAAAATCCAATTTTAAAACTTTTTTCCAAATTCGTTGAATAATTAAACTACTCTTAGAAAGGTAAATACCCTTATATCTTCCTCATTAATTATTTAAGATTCCCTATACTATAGTAATATCCTTCTTTAAAACTTAAATAATACCTATAGTGTACGTTTAATTGAGAACTTTTTTATTTTATATTATAGAGTAACATTTATATCCCTTACATACTAAGTGGGTGCTCGACATATGCAACGCTACCAATTTTAGTTCAGGAGACGCTGGCAGCTACCCCGTGATGATATGAGCCATAGGTGAATAGGTCGCATCAATTTCTAGTGACAATCACTCGAAGGATACGTGTGGTAGTCTTAATGGATATGTGCCACTCGACAACTCCTTTAGGCCATTGTGCTTATGAATCCTTTCTTCGTTTCTTGAATATCACATATTCTTTCTTGATTATGTCACTTATATTTATTTATTTATGAATCTAAAATGTGGAATGTTTAGAATAGGAAATATGTAACTTATCAATTTTATTCTTAGTTCAGGAGACGCTAACATAGTGACAATCACTCATATGTGTGGTAATCTTAATGGATATGTGTCACTTTTTTTTCCAAGAAAAAATTATCTCAAATTTATAAGATGTATAAATTCTTTTACATCAAACAGATTCAAGAACAGTCCCAAAACAGTCCAAAGATATGGAAACAGGAGGTTACAACAGGATTACTGAAATACTAGATTAGACAGATAGGATGTTGCAATAGAAAAAAAATCTGACAGGAATTAAGCAAAGTGCAGGCTGAAAACTGCAAGCTGAAACTGCACTCAATGCATTTACCCTTCACCATCCCTTGGCAGTTCGAAGATATTAATGCAAGAGGGTTGGCTTTCCTTTCCACTGTCTGAGTGGTATACCGATAGACTTCCTTCGACTTTTGTTAGAGCCCTTTTAGAGAGAGCATCGACTTCTTTATTGTGAACTCTATAAATATGATGGATGTTGAGATCTTTGATATTTTTTGCCAATTCCATCGTTTTTTGTTTCCAGCATTCAATATTCATTGTGTTGAGTTTACATTTATGGTTTATCCAGTCAATGATGACCCTCGAATCACCAAGGATTTGTAATTGATTAATTGACCAGAAAGTTGTTAGAGTGAGGGTCACCCATAAACCCATCAGTTTCGCTTTAGTATTTGATCTCGCTCCGCAGTTGATGAACCACTTGGTAACTCTCGATGGATGAGATTTGAAAATGCCTCCGGCCCCACAGTGTATACCATTGGACTGAGCTGCTCCATCAAAGCATGCTAAGGTGAAGCCCTCCTCCAGAGTAAACTCACAGACTTGGATTGGCAGAGTTTTAACAGAGGAAGGCTGCCAGGAAAAAGACGACAAGATTCTATGAACTACAGAGAGAATGGAGGGAGCACGGTCATCAAAGATCACCTTGTTCCTTTCAATCCAAATCTGCCAGCATGCATGAGCAGCCAGGCTGACAGGGGCAATTTTCTCCATTGACCACAACATAAAACAATCAGAGACAGAGGCGCCTTTCCATTGTAAGTTGAGAGAAAAATGGGTGGTCAGGCGATGCCAGACAACCCTCGTAAAATGGCAGTGAATTAAGATATGGTGGATATCTTCTGCAGAGCGATTACATAATTTGCAAATCCCTGGACCTTCCCAGCCTCTCTTCCGCAGCATCTCCTAGGTAAGAGCCTTCCCTTTAACAAAGAGACAAATGAATAATTTTATCTTGAGAGGAATCGGCCATTTCCACAATCGTTGGAACCACAGTAGGTCAACACCAAAATTCAACTGCTGTAGCAGGGCCGTGTAAATATTCTTTACTGAAGTGACTCCCGAAGCATCTCCACCTGCCCAAATAATTGTATCTGATGTTGAGGTTAGAGAGATGCATGTGCCCCTCAATGCAGAGGTGAAGGCATCCCAGTCTGAAGCGGCGTCACCACTCAGATTTAGATGACCACTGTTAAGCCATAAATCCGACAGTGGGAAGACATGGGACGAAGCTCGCGCTTGAGCTAAACACACAATATTGTAGGTTGCAAGATGAGTTCTAAGCGAAGAAGGGAGAAGCGAACGGTCCTCCATACCAAGTATCTTGTCTCTTCCAAGAAAGATATCAGAACCCGTGCTAGGCCTCCATCTAAGCCAATGCAAGATAACCTTCGATGATAATGTCAGACCCTTCCAAAATGAAGATGCCCTCTGCTGAAAATGCAATGGTTTTCTGATCCAGTCTATAAGAGGCAGGTTCCCCAGGTATTTATCAATAATAATTCGATGCCAAACGTTGTCATGTGTAAGCGCCCGCCAGAAAGAATTCGCTAGGAGAGTTGTGTTGAAAATCGCTAGGTTTTTGAGTTCCCAACCCCCAGCTTGAATGGGTCTAGATAAAGTTTCCCAACTGCACATGTGGAAACAGTGTTTATCATTCTGCCCACTCCAAAGGAAATTGAAGGAAAGCCTGCGCAGAAGTTTCAGGATCGAAGAGGGAATCATCTCGAAAGACATCCAGAAGACAGATAGACTTTGTAGCACTGAATTGACAAGGATAAAACGCCCTCCCAGGGACAACCACTTGTTGCACCAAAAGCTTATTTTTCTTTCAAACTTGGCCACCAGCCAACACCAGTCTTCGAAATTTTTTTCTCCGGGCTTTAAAACATATCCCAGGTACTTGAAGCCTTGACTTAAATCAATGAAGGAAAAGGGAAGAGTCGCTTTTAAGGAGCAAAGTTATGTTTCTGCTAGCCCCCAATAATGTGTTGTGGACTTTGCATAATTGATGCAAAGGCCCGAAGCAATGCAGAATTTCTGAAGCAGCTCCAGGATCACTATCCATTCCGAATGAATGGCCTTTGACATCAAGAGAACATCATCAACAAACATTAGATGAACAATATTTATAAATTTAGAAACCTTTATACCTGAGATATGATGATCTGAGACGTTTTTTGTTAGCAACAAGTTGAGGCCTTCCATTATCATGATGAATAGGTATGGTGAGAGTGGGCATCCCTGGCGGAGTCCCCTCTCGCTCTTGAAAAACATGGTCGCCTCTCCATTAATCCACACGGCAAAATTTGCGTTAGTAACACATGACATAACCCAATCAGTAATATTTATACCAAAGCCAGCTGAAAGTAAAATCAACCTTAAGAAGCCCCAGTCGATGATGTCAAAGGATTTTTTGAGGTCCAGCTTCAAAACCAGGGCCTTAGAGTTTTTCTTTTTTATGCTGTGAAGTCCTTCATGATCCGCACCAATAGCATCCTGGATTCTTCTGCCCTTGAGAAACCCCATCTGTTCGGCAGAAAGACATATTTCTAAAATAGGCTTGATTCTGTTTGAGAGAACTTTTGAGATAATTTTGTAAATAAGATTGCAAAGGGAGATCGAACGGTAGTCGTTGAAGGAAACAAAGTTATTTTCCTTTGGGATTAATGTCAGGAAAGTAGAGTTTATGCTTCCGATGACTTTACCATTTAATCGTGAATCCTCCACCATCTGAAGAAGATCTTCTCCTACAAGGTCAAAGAAGTAGATGAAGAATTCAGACGTCCATCCATCAGGTCCAGGGCTTCTCTCTTTTTTGAAATGATCCAGGATACCTTTCAGCCCCAATAGAGTGGCTGGTTTATAGAGGTCATCAGCTTCCTCCTCGGTAACCATTTTTGGGTAAAGGCTAGCAATGTTGGAAATTTCAGTTAAGTTTGATCTATTGGTGGCTTTGAAGAAATGTTTGTAATGTGAAACTGCCTCCTCTTTAATTGCTTCCTGCCCACAATGCATGCCGTCATACTCACTTGAAATGGACCAAATATATTTTTTATTTCTGTTGTAACTGGCCACCTTGTGAAAAAACTTTGTGTTAGAGTCTCCGCTTCTTAGCCAGGTGGCTATGCTCCGTAGTCTCCAACTATTTTCCTCCTCACGAAGAAGGGCGTTCCTACTACATTTCAACACTTTTAAAGATTCGTTGTCGTCCACAGATAAGGCACAACTGACAGATTTTTTTAAGATCTGAATGATCTCAAACTCCAGTTTATTTAGCTTGAAATTTTCTTTTTCCTTTTTAGCTTTGCACCAAGATTTTGTTTGTGCTTTAATAACCTTTAATTTCCACACCATACGCAGCTGGGGACTGTCTTCCTGCAAAAAATATGGGTCCTTCCATACACTATGAACTAAAAGAGAGAAATCAGAATCCGCCAGCCAGTGATGATTGAACTTGAACGGGAAATCTTTGTACAATGGTGAGGCTTCCAATTGAAAAAGGACGGGGGCATGGTCTAACATAAAGGGTAATTCCACCCAATATTTCGACAGTCTTGCCCGAGCCAGTAAGTGATCTGAAACTAAGAATCTATCCAGACGCCTAGCAATTGAATCTGTACCTGAGCGCCCATTTCTCCAGGTGGGGACCAGACTTGTCGGCAAGACATCGATTAAGTTGTTTGAAGCAAAAATATCTATGTAGAAATCTTTGTTAGGCCCTGAGGGAGAGGCGCCCCCCCAGTGTTCATCCTCTGAAAGAATAATGTTCAGATCATCGCCTAGAATGAGATTAGGAGTGGACAATAAACTGTTGTTTGCTAGAGACATCCAGAACTGTTTTCTGTCAACACAAGGCCCATACACATTGAGAAAAGCCAACTCCTGATTGGTTTCCAGATGACGGCCTACCAACAAAATTCCTCCAATCGTTAGGAAGGGAGTCAAGTCAAAAACATAGGGATCCCAAGCAACCAAGAGGCCCCCATAATTTCCAATAGAATTAACAACTGAAGAGACCCAAGAAGGGTGAAAACGATGAATAAAGTCTCTAGACTTTTGATCATCCGAGAGGGTCTCTTGAAGAAAAATAATCACAGGAAATGTACCTTCTAGCAGTCTACGAAAGGAAGCAGCTTTGAGGGTGCCTCCAATCCCTTGAATATTCAGAGAGAGCACCAACATCACTTAGACCGGGCTAAGGCCTTCAACGCTCTAAGGGCCTTCCCATCCATGGGAGGGATGACAGTAACTTTTGGTTGGATGCTTGAAAATTCCTTTTTCTTTCTGGAGCTCCTCGTCTGTAAGGGGGAAAGTTCAGTACCTAGTCCTCTAGACCAAGCAAAATCTTTCCTATCTTTGTTTGTATGGAGGGTGTTGGAAGTATCAGTCTTCGAAGAGGGATCGATAAGTTCTTTGCCATGAAAGATGGGTAGCTGGGAGGAGTTACCAGGAATGAATGGCCAGGAGGAAGAAGAGTTTAGTAAATCAGAGAGGTAAGCTTCATCCTCCTTAGCCTCCCTATAGCCTGGTAGAACCTGGAGTGAAGCTTCTGAATCAAGAGAGGTGGAGGAGTGGTTGTGGAGCCTAATCGAAGAGGATGGAAGTGGGTGGATCGGAAGGGGAGAAAGATCTGAGTTAGATGAGTCTTCGACACAGGTGGGGAGGGAGCCAGTCACCGGAGGGGTGATAGGAATAGAGGCTAAGGGATCAGTAGTGCAGGGATCAAGAGGGGGGAGCTCAGATTCAGGGGAGGAAATATTTGCACCGGTGGAAGATGATAGCTAGAGGGATTTGTTTAATGCTTCCTTCTCTACGTCGGTAAGGGACAAAAAAAGAAGGGGGCAGTGTTGTTTGAGTTTATCTGAAAGAGAGACAAACTAGCTGATGGAGGGTGGGGGAAGAGGTAAGAAGGAAACTTCCAAAAATCTCAGGGAGGGGTCTTCGTCCACATAATCGAGAGGGTTTAAAAGCAGGTCATCGTCTTTCGAGGGTTCGTTTAGATCCTTACCAGGGCAGGAACGACAGAGGTGTCCTATTTTTCGGCAGCGGTTACAGCGGAAGGGGAGCCCTAGATAGTCCAGTGTCTGAGTTATCTTCCTTCCTCTCCATTCTATTTCAAGGATTTCCGGTAGACCAACCCAAATGTCCATAGCTACCAACACTCTGCCCATTTTTATCACTGGACCAGAGAGAGACTGAGGATCAATAGAAATGAAAATGCCCAAAGAGTCGCCAATAGCTTTAAGAGCTCCTTCATTCCAGAGGAACAATGGGAGGCCCGGGAGAAGGACCCAAAGGTGTCTGTGCTGAAAATAGTCAGTGTCGGGGTTGAAATCCATTCTCCAGCGCTTGAGCATGAGACTTGTTCTCCCAGAAACCCAAAGATTACTTAATAATAAGGAGGCATCCTCAGGTGACTTGCAAATAAAACCATGCCATCCTTTTTTGAGATAGATAACCTCAAGGGAGTAGCCTAGAAGAGGAAGCCAGTGAAAAATTATCCAATCTTCAAGAGGGATATTGCTGAACTTTTTATAGGAGAAATGACCCACTAAACCACAGAACGACATTTTGCAGAGATCTTCTAGTCCCACTCCATCTCCTAGCACCAGTCTCTTTGCCCTTCTGTTGGATTTCCACTCCTTTCGGTTGTAAGGGGCTGACTGAACCGAGATAGAGGGGGCCTTTTGAATACCCTGTAGAGTAGGTAGGTTTGAATAGCCAGTCGAAGGAGAAAGACGAGAAGATAGACAGGGTCCACCAGAAAGGGAAGGAGCAGTTATAGGGACTCTGTCTGCAGTCAGTGTAGTCGAAAACTGTCCTTCTGGAAACTCGGCGGGAAAAGGAGATTTGAAATGCGAGTGAGGACTTTTTTTCTGCTTGATCTCGAGACAGTCTGCTTTATTGAACAACCCCACTTGTCTCCAGACAACCTCATCAGAAGGTTGCATAAGATTATTTAAAAGAGTATCCATTCAGAAAAAGAGCTAAGGCTACCAACCAAAAAAATGACAGTTCTGATGGTTAGCTCAGTGGAAGACAGCGACCGGAGCTGCCACCGATCCCTAAGCAACAGCCAAAGTCTTGAAAACAAGACCGGGTCCTAGGGAGGAAAGAAAGCACAGTGACCGAAATCAAAAACCAAGAACTGATCAGAGATGGAACTATGGAGTACACGAGCTAAAGAATCGAAACGATAATCTGTCCAAGAATATTAACTTCTGGATCCCGGAGAAATCCCTGGTTCACCTCCATCGCCATGATATGTAGTTCGCCTCCATCGCCTGGTTCCCTCCGACGCCTCCATTTGCTTGAAATATAATTCCAAAAACTAAACCTTTCGTAAATGACAGAGTTATCTGATAAAGGCTTTTCGTTGAACATGGATATGTGTCACTTGACAACTCCTTTAGGCCATTGTGCATATGAATCCCTTCTTCGTTTCTTGAATATCGCATATTCTTCCTTGATTATGGGACACTGTTGAAGTTCATATTGTAGTAACGACAGTTATAACAATAACTCTACCATGTATGTATATTATTTTGTATATTATTTTATTAGGCTGTTATATATATATATATGATTTTTTATACATAGCAGGTGTTTTTAGGTTCATCAACATATATTCTATGAGATGATCATCCTTTTTCAAGAAACCCAATTCAAATTCACCCAATTTCAAGTAAAAATTCTTCACATGAGCCAAATAATTTTCAATTATTTCAAAAGAAAGAAGATAAAAAAGATCTAATCTTTCTCAATCTACATGACTCAACTTTCTTTTATTTTATCAAAGAGTCCTTTGTTTTTTCTAGAAATCATTTGGACATTCAATACCTCTTATATGAAAGTGAATCTCCTTGGATATTCAATGTCATATGACTCCTACAACCTCTTCCTTCTTCCCATTGATGACAAACTTCTACTAATCATACACTGGATCTAGAACCAGTAAACTACCAAAGCACTTTACTATTCAATAATGTTTCTAGATCCTTTTCCCACACACCATAATTGTGGCCATTCAAAACCACAAGTTTTTGCATGAAACTCATGACCTTGATCTATAGATTTAAACCCTGATACAATCTTCAAGTCATAACTCTGAGTCAATCTACTAGATCGATTTGACTCAATAGGAAGGCATGCAAGTGACAACTTCCAAAGAACTTGTAAACAACATGTTACCTTTAAAACCAATAACTCTAAAAACACAATGGAGAAATACAAAATTAGTAGATCAAAGAGCTATACATGTGTGCATAACTCAACTTACATGGAAAACACAATTAAAATATGGATTAAAATTTGTTTATGAGTCATTTACCATTAATTGTTTAAAATTTTTACATAACCGATATAAAAAAATATTGTACTTTTTAAATTTTCTAACTATTTAAGTTTTTTACTTATGGTTATTTATTTTGAGGTACTTTTAAATTATTATATTTTTTAATTTTCTAACTATTTAAGTTTTTTACTTATAGTTATTTATTTTGAGGTACTTTTAAATTATTATATTTCTCTAAAGTAATATATTCACTTGTGTAGTCATTTGTTAAACATTGATAAACTTAATTGATCTTACCTTACCTTATGCACATGCATGAATAAATACAAAAAATTACACATTCTCCATGTCAAATCCGGAGGTCAGGTCCTTGATTAGAGGGAAATTTGTAAGTTTATCAATATAATATCTTTATTAAGTTAATATACTATCTTGATAATTTATTTATTTTCTAGCCTTCTACACCATATTTGTTTTCGTAGATTTATTTGACTTAGACACATGATTGGGAGATATATCTTGTTTTCAAAAGTTTTTTATGGTTTCATTTTCACAATCTTACTAATTATCCAAAAGTTTTAGAAAGTCCCTAGTTTTGGGGAAGAGAGGGTTTGTGTTACCCCATGGTTTCCAGAATTTAACTCATCCAATATGTTATAACCAAAATGCATGTTTAGGTACACCTCTCAAACATGTCAATACACTTTTCAGAGTTATTAAAATTTTAGGGTATTGGGAATAATTTTGGTAGATATTTAAAAACTAATATAGATCAGATTAAGCTTGATCCTTTCACATATGACAGTATTTGTGTGGAGATCTACATTAGTAAGGGATCATTGGAGGATTTTGTACTTCAAAGGAAAGGCTCCATATGGATGCAACAATAGCAAAATGAAAATACATTATTCTGGTGTCAACCGAAAAGATGACAATCATTTAAGCAACAATTGTCCAATGATGAAGAGAAATAGAGTGCAGAAAATCAACAAAAAAATTAAAAAATTAATTTAGAGAAGACAAACAATTGATGCCTAGAAGTGCAGGTTGAGGAAACATTACTCTTTACAATGGGTAGAGAAGAATACAATAATACCTTTAGGGTGATAGCTATCCAATTTTTTAGTTACAATTAGTCATTTCTTAACACCTTCTTAAGAGGTAATGGGATAAAAATGAAATGCTCATTTATATGTAATATTAAAATTTGTCCATACAATATACAATATGCACATGAGAAAAGTAATTTCTATTCAATCTTATGTAAATCTTTGTGTCTTGTTTGTGAATCATTGATAAATCTCTCTTTTACTTAAGAAATTATATGCATAATTTTATTTCACAAATTTAAAACTTACAAGATGGATCTAAGCTGATATTAATATTACTTTGAAGTAGTTAAATTAGATTAATAAAAAAATCAAAATAGAAAATTAAAATATAATAAATAATAAGTTTAATTTAATTTAATTTTTATAAATGATTAAATTTATTAATAAAATTTGGAAAAATAAACCTATAAAAAGAAAAAATAAATAAACGTACTAGTAAAATTTAGAAAAAAAACATTAAAAAAAAAAAA
>ML783057.1:940870-983186 GCA_009831015.1 Picea engelmannii
AAAAAAAAAAAAATTAGAAAAAAAATTAATTAAAATTAAAAAAAAAAAAAATTATCATTAAATTTAATTAAAAAATAATATACATATATGTATAATAAATGTAAACAAAAAAACCATACTTTTAATAAATTTTAATATTTCATTATATTTAGTAAAACAAAAAGTCTTCTCCAAAGATAAATTAGAAGTATGCAAACATGTTCTCTTAGCTAAATTTGAAATATAACTCTACGTTGTTTCTTTCAGAATCTAAAACGAAAAATCTTTACATAGACTGAATTTAAAAATTTGAAGTATGTGACGACTTCATCTAAAGCTAAATTTAAAATATAAACCATATTTTGAAAAGAAAATTAATATACTAATTTTAACTTCACATTTTAACTTTTAAAATCCACGGAATTCATATATTTAGTAAAACAAAAAGTCTTCACCAAAGTTGAATTTGATGTAACCACTTCCCGAAATAACGGAATTTAAGAAATAGTCTGCTCATTTCCTTTCCGGTGCATTTTACTTTAAGTTTGAAGACGTATTCTACGTTGCCTGTCTCGTCACGTTCAGCCCACCGAATGCCATAAACCGTCTTCCCCTCCTGTAAAGCCAAAACCAGCAGACATGTTTCCGTTCGCCGCACACAGAAGAAAAACCGCCATCTATCTGTGGAGCCGCGTATAAATTACGGGGTAAACTCGTCAGAGGGTCGATTAATTCGAGAAGATTCGTATGTACTAACAGTGTTTCAATAGCAATATAGCAGGATTTTGCCAGCGTTGTGAGTGGGGATATTAAATATACATTCCTTCTGTTTTGAGTTTAGAGAAAAACGAGAATGTCTACTGTGGCAATATTGTGGTGTGAGGAGTTTAAGAAGCTGCGTGATCGCACCCCACAAAAGAAGGAGCAGCGGCAGGGAGTTTCGAGTACTGTGCACCCGCCGGCCTTGACATCTTCGTCAACAAGTCATCAGTTGGAGTTAATGGCAGGAGAGGAGAATGCTCTTGCTGCTCATTTTGGAAGATGGTTGCCCTCTTCTTCGGCTGTCAATAAGATGATGGATTGCTTCTGTCCTTGATCCACTTACAGAGACCGCGCGCTCTCTCTCGGACTCATGTTTTTGGATAATTTGGGTGAAGATAGTTGCAGGAAATTGTAGCATCTATGTAATACATGTATGTCTGATATGTTAATGGGAATGGGAGAACTTAGCGACAAGCCTTGTGTAGAATATCATATTTTTTATTTTGTTTAAAGAGATTTAATTTTGTATAATGTATAAGTCTGTCTGGCTTAATTTGATTCTGGTTTTTACCGGGACAAGCTTTCCCTTTTTTCATATATATTATTTTCTGGTTATTTATAAAAGCAATAAATTCCTCCATTTTTCTTTTGTCCATAATGAAAACGCATCCATTTTGATCTTATTTGAAGAATTTATTATTTTAAATTTGTTTTATTACAAAAATTAGGAGTAAGATAATTAGGGAGTAATTTTTCCTCTTTTCAAGTAATAAAATGAATTGAATTTAGCCAAATTTTCAGGGGTAACTTGAGTTTGGCATGGATGAAAGTTCTATGCATTTTATAACCTCACCCAAAAGTTTTGAGGCATTTTAAACCAACCCAAATATTAAAAAATCTATCAGACTTCTACATAAATTCAAAACTACATTAACCGAAAAACGTGCCCAAAAACTAGAGAAAAGATTGCTCCCGAGATAGTCCACTCCCCAAAATTAACATATTTCTTAAATACAAAATGCGGTTTATTGGCCATTCAGGGATACGCTAATAAATAATGGACAGACTCGCACGTTTTTCTCGGAGCCTCAGCTCATTCATTTGATACAGAAGGGTGAAGAAGCCGTGGTTGGTTCTGAAGTGGTAGCGACAAAGACGCAGAGTTTTGTTGTGCACTGGAAGAAGAATTGTTGCCCTGAGGTAGAGGCCTAGGCTTGAGGTTAAGGCAGTGCCAAATGAAATGATGCCGAGCTTGGCAGGCAAAACAAATGTTCAGAAGATTCAAATATTTCACTTAATGGAGGCACTCGATTGTAAATAGTTTAATGTGTTTGTCAGATCTACTTCTAGGGTCGCACGGAAGGAGTTCTGTCTACCATGAACGAATCAATAGATTATAAATCAGTTCTGTTTACGATCAACATATGTCTTATTATTGCCTCGAGTGTGGGTTCAGTTCTTTGTTTGGTTTTTAACAGTTTCGTCTGCGAGTTCTTTCCTCAACAAGTTCAACCCGTCAACAGCAGAGGGCGAGGTAATTCAAGGGGGGTTTGTAAGAGAAAAGAAATTAGTTACAAGGGGACAATCGCACTCAGGAACAGAGTCGCGATTCATGGCTAGGTTTTTGCTAAGCATATTCAAATTAAACCCAGAGGTCACGAATCGGAATCGAGATCGAGCAGGGTTTTCTGGAAAATATGGAGCATCGTCTGGAAAGGGAGGTATCTGTAAAATGGGCCATTTGTTTTGCCCTAGGCGACCATTTCCCTTCTGGCCCAATGTAAATAGAAGAATAAGGTCACTGGGAGGGGAGGGTTTTTTTTTCCTGCGGAATAATTTAAATGATCGTGGTTTCTTCGATAAATAAGGGATTGGAATGTAATTTTCAACATAACATAGTTTATCCATAACCATAATTTTACCGCAACATGATATAAGGCCTTCAAATATAAGCATTATTAATAGTAATGTGACACAAGCAAAGAATACCATAGGGTCTTGTTTTGGAAGTGTGAAGTTTAACAGAGTAGGTTGCGTTCTTCTTTCGAACCCATTTGAAATTTAAAGAATAAATTGAGTAATGCTTTCATTGTTCTCGTGGCTACATTTGCTCTCCCTCCAACCAACCAATAAGGAAATCATTTCTTCATAATAATAGCAATGAGGTCCAAATCTATGGACGCCTTGCTTGCCTAAAATAATAAAGGGAATGTGCTTTAAATTTATACTTTGACCAGAAATTTGTTAAGTTCAACAGTTTTAAGAAAAATCATACATACTTACAAGAAATAGATCTCTTCTTCAACACTACTGTAAATACCTTGTCAGATTCTAAATACAAATTTTCAATGAAAACTGATTATTCATATGTAATCAGCGTGAAGAGTATTTAACAAAGCCCCACAGGCCTGTAAACACAGACTTCATTTGATTGGACAACTCCATCCTTCCTTGGTTAGGGAGAGGAAAAACAATCCATGAATTGATCGGCGCCCTGAGAGGCAACGGACAGGAATCTCTCCGCATTTCTGCGGAGGCACTCCATCTTGCGCTTCTGCCGGATGCGCATGAGGAGAACGGCCGTGTCCAGGGGCTCCTTCAGAAACAGGCAGTCGCTCACCTCCATCGTTCCACTACTCTTAATTTCCTCCTCTTTTCCTCTGTTTTCTTCTGATATTTTATGCTTCGCCAGCACAGGACTAAACTCGGCAGGAGCTGCCATATTATTATGTTCCACTTCAAACCCTTGAACGCAATCCAGACTTTCGAGTGTGCGCGATTTGCAGCTAATTGTCCGTAAGAAAGAGTGCGAGTAATAAGTAATAAGGGCGCATCAAATATCACGACTGTGTGGTAGCATTGCAACTTGGAAGGGCAAAACAGGCTGCTGTCCGCCGTAGCCAATGGTTTTGCATTTATTTATTCGATTTCGAAACACTTCCTTATCTCATATATGATATACCTATTTTGCCCCGATCGTGCAAGCTTTCAGTTTCGTAAAAGTGGTATCGTGCAGTAGTTTAGTTTTTTTATTATTATTTCTGTTTCTTTAAACTTATGTTTAGATCAGTGCTTCTTAAAGTTGAAAGCGGCCAGAATGTAGGACGCATTTGACAATGGCTGACACTTGAAGATAATGGTTGTTTATTTAAATGAAATCTGTGGGCAGATTTCATTTCTTTTAAACACTGGATGTACGCAACAGATTGTTGGCAAGAAAACAGTGTGTTTGTAGAGAAAACGTGGATTGCAATTTCCAATATTCAAATGGATGGATGATGACACAATGGTTGTATACATCATCCTAAACTACCACGTAGACAAACCACCATTAACGAAGTGTCGTCCGCGTATATCACCCAACTACCACGTAGACAAACTACCATTAACGAAGTGGCGTCCGCGTATACCACCCAACTGATTATGATTGAAGTATGATATGCATACAAAGAGTTTGAAAATTTGGGTGTTGGTATAATGATGCCCAACCTACGCTGCAACCTTTAAAACTAATATATCCCATCAAGGCTTATGTCATCACCAACGTTGTTATTTAGGACTTACTCTAAACGCGTTTTATTTTATTTTTTATCTTTTTTAAGTGCATCTTTTTCAATAGTTTCATATAAAAACGGGTCAGAAATTTAAAATAATAATTGAAATGGCATCAAGGGTTAAATATACATATTCTAAGTGTCTTGGGATTTTGAGGGCACTGAATAAATATATGTATGGAGAAACACGATTTGAATACTATAAAATTGTGATTTGCTCAATAATCACTTTACCTGATTTCAATGGCTGAAAAAAATTTAAAAACTTAGAACTAATATGTAGTTATTATGTACACTAGCTTTTAAGTGAGTGAGGGTATTTGACTTAGCGGGCTCTGCGGCTAGGTTTTGTTAGTCGCATCCCTAGTCTCCTTGGCGAAGGGCGCGAGTGGGTATTAGACCCTTCCAGGGCGGGCGACACTGTGCTATTCGAGGGGCTCGGACGATGGCGGTGGAGGTGGAGGATTCGGGTGGAGACAATGCAGGCTATAGGTGGAGCGTCATGTTTGGGCGCGTGGCCCTTTTCTGTGTGTTTAAACCCTTCCAGGGTGGGCAGGTTTGGGTTGTTCGGGGTCTTGGACGACGGCGGTGGAGGTGGAGGATTTGGGTGGCAGCGAAGCAGGCTTCAGGTGGTGCGCCAATATGAGCGCGAGGCCTTGCTGTGGGTGGAGGCGGTTTCTCTACGGTTGTTGTTTGGGGCCGAGGAGATTGCATGGAGCCACATTTTTTTTTCCCTGTGCCTGAGTCTGCCGGAACTGGTGGCTTATTTCTTTTCTCTGGGCAACCTTCATTGTTTGATGGCTCATTTCCTGGTGGATGATAGCATCAGAGTTTTGCGGTGGTGATGGCTTCAGGGATATTGTTGTGGTTAGTTTCTTGTTTTTCTCTTTGGTTTTCTGGCTCCTCTTGACCTCTCCCTCCTTGGCTTAAAGAGGTATTGGACCAGATCTTTGAGGTCCATCTGAGGGCGTGTGGTGTTTAGGCTTACACTTTGAGGTCCTTTAGGGGCGTGCGGTGTTGGGTAAACTCTTAGAGGTCCTTTGAGGGTGTGCGGTTATTGGCTTAGCATATTTTTTGGGTTTTGTTGGGGTTTTTTGCCCCGTTTTTTGTTTCTCTTTTGCAACTTGCGTGTTGGGATGTGTGTGTTGCGACTCTTTGAGCTTGGTTTTGGACTAGTATTGCTATGGACTCTTGTGGGGTCATGAAGATGTAAAAATTTATATTTTCACTAATATAATGAGCAAATTTTCTTCGGAAAAAAACTGAGTGAGGGTATCCTTAGAATGCTATTAATAGTTTATCTTTGAATTTTACTATTTGGATTAAGAATACATACTTACATTGATGTGGTGTGACCCTTAATGATTCGGATTTAGTTTGATTAATATGTTGATCACACATACTTTATAAAATATTTTTTTATTTTATTGTAAGATGAAGAATTATAACTAGAAGATGGTTAGTTCTGCGTTTTGCATTGCAACCAATATAGAATGTATATCACATGATTTAAGTTCAAGTGACTGAAAGGGACTTTTCTCAGTTATCAAGATAATACCATGTTTCTAAATCTCAAGTTTTTGTGTAAATAGAAATGAATCCACATGGAATAACTCCTCCAAATGGTGCTAGGTAACACACTTATGAGATCACTAAGGGTTAAGACAATTAGTGATCTAAGGAGGTAATAGATGGCATGCATTAGTTAACATACATCAAGTGATTTGTTATTCATGATGATATTTAAGGATGCGATGGCATGTGGTGGTTAGAATGTAGTTCTTTGTTATAAATTACATGGGGTTAAAACAATTAGTGATTTAACTTGAGGTAATAGATGGCATGCGGTATTTAGCATGCACTTTTTATGTGACAACAATCTTATCAATAGGAAGTCACCTCAAGTCCTTAATTAGGAGTCTGGTTTAGAAAAAGGAGCAATAACATACTTGAATGGAGGTGAAAGGAATTTAGAGATGGCGGCCTCTCATGCGCCCTTGGACAATAACTCTCTCCCGTGTAGCACCATCATCTCAGAGTATCTATAAACGATTGGAGAGAAGGAGGACTCCATTCAACATATTGTGAAGCATGCAGATTTAGGTAAGTTTGGCATTGACTCTATTCCTTCAAATTTGGTTAATTGGATAACAATGATCTTGATTTTGGAGTTGGCTGAGTTTGGACATGTACAATTTAGGGGGTAACTCTGGTTCTAAGAAAAGCATTTAGAAAGCTATAGCTAGAGGGAAGGTTTAATCTATTTCTTGTGTTGTTTTTGGGGAGGTTGTTGAGGCGGGGAGGGGTGGTTGGGGGGTTCATAGATGATGCATAACTTAATAAGGGAAATAGAGCCGATTTAGATGGGAATGATTCTTCAATGGTAGAGGGGAATGTCTTATCTAAGGGTTTCACTAGATACAGTTTAAGGTCTAGTCAAGGAGTATCTGGAGGTTTCGACCACATGATTGAAGGGGGGTTGGGGATAGGTGAGTGTAAAGGGGTTTAGGGGATTGGGAGGGGGAGAAAGACTCACTTGGTTGTAGCTCAAGAAAAGAAAAAGGAGATAAAAGTAGGAAATAAATTGTTTATTGAGGGGATTCTTAGAGCAAGCTATACCCCCATGGTGGGTGGGATCTTTTTGTACTTAAATATTTAGTGTTGAGAACACCTTGAAAAAATAGGCCCTGGAGAGGCTTGTGGGTTCGTGTAAGACTAATATATTACTTATCCAAGAGACAATGGGAGGAGAGTGTATAGTATTCAAAGATCTGGAGAATTGTTTTTGGGAATGGGAGTTTATTTTTGTTCATTCAACTGGTTGCTTTGGGGACTTGATTTCTAGTGGAGAAAAGGGTGTTTTAGATGTGTCGATACTTTTTTTTATTCAATTCTAGGTGTTGTTTTATAATCCTAAAAAATGGACATGTGAATTTCACTATATTAAACATATATGGTTCTTATGGTGAAGGAGTGGCTTATTGGGATATGTTTTTTCTTTGAGTTTGCTCATGTGGGGGAAAGTGATTATAAGAGAAAACCTTAAATTCATGTTGAATAGGGTATAGATTTAGGGTGTTGTTATCCATACATACCCATTATTTGACTAATTTTCTGAAGAAATTGGAAGATGTGGATTTAATCGATGTTGATCTTGTAAAATTCGAAGACTACATGGAGAAATATGAGGGTTGCAGGGGAGAGAATTTCTAAGAGACATGACATGTTCCTATTGTCAAAATATTTTGTAAATGTTTAGTTAAGAATAAGACAGTGGTTGGTGTTGGAGGTGATTGTAACCATTTTCCAATTTTTTTTGGAGATGGCATCGATAGGGAAAAAAACCCCAAGTCCATTCAAATCAGTTCATCTTGGTTGGAGGAGGAGCATTTTGTTAGCCTCATTAAGGAGAAATGTGTTACATTCAATGGCTCTCCTGGGAGGAAGAATATGAATACAATTTGGACAATCTCAAAAAGTGATGGATCAATAACTTCTAGCTTTGAGGACATTGCTTAGGCTAGGGTTGCTCATTTTGGAGAAATTCACAAGGAAGAAAGTAGGGATACAATAGTAGAGGTGGTAAAAATGATTATCTTATTTCCTAGCTTTGTGAATGAAGAAGATATTGTGAGGATTTTGGAGGAGGTTTCAAAAGATGAGTTATAGGGGGTTCTTCGTAGTTTTCAAAAGGACAAAATCCTTGGTCTAAATAGGTGGCCTATTGAAATATTTTTGAGATTCTATGAGACTATAGAGGATGATCTAATAAGGGTCATTGAGGAATCCAAATCCTATGGAAAATGTTAGTTGCTTTCAATACTACTTTCACTTCTCTTATACCAAAGTCAAATAATCACATTGATTTTGAAGAGTATAGGACCATTTCATTGTGTAAGTGCATTTACAAACTAATAGCCAAAATCGTAGCTATGAGAGTGAACAAAATATTATTTGAATCAATCTTGAATGAGCAATCTGTCTTTTTTGGGGGTAGGCAAATTCATGAGGCAATAGTATCCCTAGAGGAACTGCATTCAATCAAAACCAAGAGGTTATTATCATATGGTGGTGAAATTATATTTGTCTAAAGTTGATGCTTGAGCTATCTAGTTGTATTTGAGATTGATAATGCAACATTTGGGGTTCCATTTTCACTTTATTAATTGGGTTGTGAGTTGTGTTTCCACTGTGTCTTTTGTTTTTCTTATCAAAGGAGATGCTTCGGGTTTTTGAACTCTTTGGGTTTTTTCAATCTAGGTAGGTGTATAAGGAAGGGATGTTCGTTATCACCTCTTCTTTTTCTTATAGTCACATAGAGGCTAAGCAAGGCTCTCCTAGAGGCCAACTGGATAAGATCCTTTAGAGGTATAAATATTGGAAGAGAATTCTTTTTGTCCCACATGCTATTTCTAGATGACTTTTGTTATTTTATGATGGGTCTGTCACACCTCAATTTAACTTTAGTGCACCTCATTTTTTTTGTCAGATGTGGCCCATCATATGAGCATATTTTGTGCCTATCTTGATGATGTTAGAGCTCAAAGTACCGTGATTAGATGTGCCACCACAATGCTTTGTACCATTGTATCATGATCAACCAAAAGTGTGACCATCTTGTACTCATGTATTGTATTGGACCATGCTTAGATGATCTATGTAAAAGTGTTTTTTACCTAGGTGGTATCTCTAGACCCTTTATGGTTGGTCCACTTGGTCCCCATTCCAGGATAGTCCTTTCTCTTATGGCTTAGATGACTATCCCTTAGAGGTCATTTATGGCCGAGGTAGGTATGTGAGGGTCTTGGGATGGATATACTAAGATACATGACTCAGAGAACCTATAGGATTTCACATTTTACCCTTATGTAAAAGTGTTTCTCATATTGTAAAGGTTGTCATACCTATGGAAGAAAAATTATATTATACCTAAGCATGGATCCCCTCTTATGTATTTGTCACACTTTAACCATGGATTCTTGGGCATGACTCTACAATGGTTCATGCAAAGACATAGAGCCCGAGGTGGTTACACAGATCTTGAGGCAGTTCATGAATCCGTAGGCACTAATTGCATTGTCTAAGGCACTTTGTGGATATTTGTACATGTATGGATCTAATTCTCTTGACATCCCACGTCCTAGATCCTTGATCACTCTCTTCATTCATCAATTTTGAAGTATCTTTTACTTGATTTGAAGAACCTCTTTGGAGGACTATTCTACTAGTCATTTTGGCACGTGTGGATGCTTTTTGACTTGGAGAGAGTCCTTCCAGGGTTTTTGTATGTTGCTTGCATGATGTGAGGATGTTATTTCACCTTGGAGACCTCACATGTAGACGTTGGAACTTATTTGGATGAGCCATTCTCTCTTTTGGACTTCATTTACACTACACATATGGTCATTCCAAGATTTGAGGCTAGATGTTGGCATCCTTTTGGAATTTTCTTCACTGGAGGAGCATCTTACAATTTTTTTAGGGTCTCCCCTTTCATTTGGGAGAGACATTGAGCCTCTTTGGACCTTAGTTTGACCTCTTTTGTAGGACATCCTCCTCTCTTTGAGGAGTTATTGTACATGTGGTACATATTTACTGTATTTGGACTTGGTCTCCTTTAGTTAGTTGTAAGAAAAGTCATTTTGTAGTTCTCCTAAGCTAGATCTAAGGAGAAAAAAAATAATATTGAATGAGAAGGATGATGAAGTCTCCTTTATAAATAGAGACTCCTCCTCTCATTCCAATTGGTTGTTTTTGTTGGCTACTTCTTTGAGATTGCAATTTTGTTGAATATCTACTTATTGAGGCATTGGTGTCAATTCTTGGAGCTCTTCTCTCTTGGTTTATTTGGGTGCATTAAATATTTGTTGTATTTTCTTAATAATACTACAATATTTCAATATTAATCCATTTGAAGGGTAATACTACCACTTGGAGGGAAACTGTTTTAGGGTAAATCCCTTCCTTCTTCCTATGTTAGTTTGATATTTGTTCAATTACTTTCTTTGTTTTTCCATTAGATCCCTAGCAATGGAATTTAGTATTTTATCAAGCTACAGTTGATATTTTTTATGAAGGTGCTTTCTTTGGGAACCCCTTCTTATAGGGAATTTGGTCTACATACCTTATCTTGATTATATAGGAGATTATTTTACCCCTAGGGTTCTAGTCTTTTATCCCTAATTTATTAAGATAAGATAGACCAATTCAAAGAGGGTCATACTTCTTGACCCCATAAGCTTTAGTTGGAATAAAGAACATGTCTTCTTCCCAAAACCAACCAAAACCCCCAAAAAAATCGTAGACTAATTTATCAATGTTGAAATTCCTACCCTGACCACTAGGTATCTTGTTATCTAGTGATTTCCTCATTGTAAATCAAATTAGTAGCTCACAAAACAAAATACACTTGTTGGAATAATCTTCTCAAATAAATATAGTAGAAGCAATGTTGGAAACCAAAATCTCAAACAAATATTATTCCCATCAACTAAGCTTATAATTCAAATAAAATTCAAATCTTACAAGGGCTCCCTTACTAGGAAAATGGCCTACGGAGAAATATAGAAAACTTTATATGGAACCTGCAAACCCTAGCAAATCTTGGTTTGTTGTACGATCTAGAACTTTCATGCTTCTCAAGATTCACATGCCTTTCTTTAAGCAAACCCGCGTATATGCATATGTCTCCACCGAAACCCATGTACACACACATAAGGACTGTACACAAAACTCCATACGACACGACCTTGTTGTTGCAACTTCAATTTGTTGAAACTCACTTGCATATGTGTTTGTTCTTTCTTCTCCCTAACTTTATCTCAAGATGGAAGTCCTTCTCCACCTATCCAAGATCTCCTTGAATCACAATCCTTCATGATCCAACCCTTGAGCAAAATTCCTTCTTTTCTCTCTCTTTTGTATCAACACACAATGTCTCTCACAAGTGTCTTCCTCCTTTACCCTAACCTTGCTTTTATAATATTGATTTATGACCTAACCCTAATCTCCAAGTTGATTGACAATTGAGATTACTTCTCACCTCAATTGAGATCAATGGATAAGATTTAATTCACTAATGCTAATTAATTTACCATTTCATTAAATAAAATCAACTAATTAATAAAATCACTTTACTTTAATAATTCATTTAATTAAAGTAAAGTATCAACATAGAAGGCTTCGATTGACTTCCACACGTCTAGACACTTAGACCTGTGCGAAAGTACCTTTCCAATGCTACAAACAACAACACTCCATCTTAGCGAAGAAGACGCTTCTCCAAGAGCCACTTGGAACTAGTTCTCACTCCAACCTTAGAAAAATGTCGCACACATCATCATGCTCACTAGCATCCCTCCAACCTTGCTGGTAAACTGCTCCCTGAACACTAGAAGTATCATAATTTATGATGTAACATATCAGTGCCATGGAGTTTGGAAACTTCGTCGAAGGCCCTCTCTCCATTAATGTGCTCCCATGAGCTTCCTCCTGCTCCTGAGCATCCATCAATTTCATATCGTACCAACTTGATCTCCTAACATAACTGGAAGGGGCTGACTCCCTTTTCCCATATGAAGGTTGACTCCCCACACTAGAATTCTGTGAACTCTTCTCACCCTTTTGATCCTCTTACTCCTCATCCTCTTTCACTAACATCAATCCATGATCCAATATCCCCTTGGATATAGCTACAATATTTCCCTACAACCTGCATAACTGACCCTCTCTAACTCCAATTCTCACTACTATGTCAAGGCTATCTCCCTCTGCACGTATGAGTACTTTCCTTCTTTGAAAAGTCATAGAAAAACCCTTGTCCTCTAAAACAGAAACTGAGAGAAAGTTCTTCTTCAGTTCTGGTACATAAAGCACATACCAAGCATCAAACGAACCTCTTGACTCAAGACGGAACATGATTTTTCCCTCTCCCTTCACTGCATACTTGGCATCATCACCAAGCTCCACATGAACCCATGAGTCCCTCTTTGTTAGACTGTTGAATAAATCCCATGCTTTTTTCATATGATGAGATGCACCACTGTTGAAGTACCACACACTCCTTGAGTTGTTGTTAGTAGAGAGATATGAGCTCAGTGAGATCAGTGAGAATTCCTTCTCAAACTTTGTTGCAAACTCATCCAATTGTGTCTCTATTGATGTTGTTTTCTGAATCATCCCTTGCCCCTCTTCTCCTGACACTATGATGCATAGTTCCCATACTTGTGGCACGTGAAGCACTTGATTTTACTCAATTCCTTCTTACGTTGCTATGAGGTTGACTCCTCATAATTACCCTTGGAGCCTTTCCTTTTCCATTTCTTATCTTACTGACAAGGGATAGGTTCTCCTCCTCTTCATATCCTTGCTTTCCTTCTTTAGACCTAACCCATTTTTCCTCATGGATGCAATCATCCCAAAACGTCTACCAATCTAGGATTTTTTCCTGAGCACATAATCCCTTCAAAAATGGTTTCCAAGACTTGGGAAAACCATTCAATGCCACATTAAAGAGCTCTATGTAATCCAGTTTCTCCCCTATAGTTGCAATATGATAATGTACCTGAGTGATCCTCACGAACTAGCTGGTAACATTTTCAGATCTAGACATCTGCATAGAGCTGAGTTTATTTCTTAAGACCATCCTATTCATGTTTATGCTCTGGAATAATCCTACCGGGGCATCAAACATATCTTTGGTCATATTATTCTTGGACAACTGAGGAATTATATGATCCTTCATTGAATCTAAGATTACCTGCTCAACTTTAATCTCCTTCTTCTCGTGAGTTACCAAAGCTAGAAGCTCTGTCGGTGGAACAACTACTTTGTCCACTAACTCCCAAAGGTCATATTCCTTCAAAGCCAAAGTAAATGTTGTTTTCCAATATAGGAAGTTGGATTCTCCATCCAATCTATCTTCAACTCTCAGACTTGTTGATGCCATTCCTTAGACCTGATAAACTTCCCTAGAAATAACTTGCTACTGAAATTGCCCCTGTACTGACCTGTACAATCATGTGCACGCTTGTCACGGCTGAAACCCACATATGTACATGATTTTTTAAAGAAAACATATGTATGTACACAATTATTCTTAATGCAACATGTGTACAACTCTGTACGACTACAACCCCTACTTTTGCTTCAATACAATTGTTTCTCTGAAATCCAACCCTTGATTTCTGACTGTTGGTTATCAATTTGATGAGATCTCATTGTATATTTGATAGATTTGTTGTCACATGTTGTGGATATGAGATTGGACTTCCTCTCAGATCATATGCTCTGATACCATGTTGAAACACTGATCCAAAATGGATACCGGAACCAAAATGGGGTCCAGGAAGGCCTAAAAAACAAATTTCTCATAATCGCTTCAAAACGGATGTGTACGTAGGCCTCGTTGTTAAAAATCCAACACAACTTGAATGAGATAAAACTGACACTGTATGCGAAAGATATCCCGATCTGTTCATTTTGCCAAACATGCAAAATTTTTAATGACTGTGTAGTTCGTACAATGTTGACGTGGCAGTCGACTGTACAGGGAGTACAGACGTAAAGTGACATGGTAGTGTGTTATCATGCTGACATGGACAAGTGCAATGACTGGGTAGGTGGAGCAGATGTGGACGAGTCATTTTGTGACACATGACACCACAACAAGGGTGACACATGGCACGAGTTGACGTGGCAGGTACATGGGCATGTTGACTAGGCAGACAGGTGGTTGAGTTATCTCTTGACACATTGTTGTTTGATGGTGAATAGCATGGTGCCATGTGGACCAGTCTTGGGCTACCACGTGGCACCCCTCCATTGGTTGTAGAGGTAAAATTGTATGGACTCTCGGGGAGTCAAACCCGTGACCTCCGGTCCAGGCAAACGACTTGGTAGGGCCGGGCTACTAGCTTGCCCACTTTTTTACTTAACAACCATAGTTAAAAATTAATATTTGAATGTGGTGTGTGGTAAGTTCGGTGGAGGAGAGGGTCGAGGCTAGGCCCCAGCCCCAGTGTGTTCCATAAAACCTTAACCATGTGACCACTATTGCTATACCATTCAGGCGTAGTCCGTTGTCAGCTCCAACGTTATCATGTGATCTTCCCATATGACCTATGACACACTCCAGTGCATAGCCCTGACTGTTATACCCTGGTGCTACCATATGCCCATGGCACATGACCACTCCCGTATAACTGTAGCGCGGATGTGTGTGGATAAGCGTCGGTTGGTCGGGCTAGCCCACCGACCAAGGCACATGACTAGGGGCTGGAAACCGTGGGCTATAGATTAACTGTTAAGCGCATGGAAAGGGGTAAGGTTGTGGCCACATGAGCCAAAGCCACATGACCAGGGACAAGAATCCAGGGGGGCAACGAATCATCACTAGCGTAGGGCTACATGGAGGGCGCCCATATGACTAGGATCCCGGAAAGAGGGGGTTTCACCCTTATTATTTTCTAAAGTGGGTTTTTTAAACCTTCTAATAAATATTTTATTTGATTTTTCAGCAGTTTTGAGAGATTTTGGCCATTTTTGGAGGATTTAGAGATCTTTTTGAGGCCAGATCTTGGGGGAAAGTTAGGGGTTTGTTACCCACTTCAATCCTATATAAACCATAGGTTATTGGAAGCCTAAAAGGAGGTTCAAAAAAGGAAAATGTTGGAGAATTGTTGAGCCAAAGCCATTTTTATGTAGGGAAGTTACTGAGGAGAGTAACTTTGCGGGCCATTTCTGGGAGCTTCTTTCATCCGTTTTTAGTGCCGTCAATTTTGATGGGTTCTTGAGATCTAGTAGACCACAACTAGCTCATTTTGTAATCCTTTTGGCACTTTTATTATGTCCTTTTGAAACTTTGAACATAAATAAGAAAGCCTCACCCACTAAGACAAAGGCCCAGAGACATAGGCGAGATTGTCGAACTTCGTTAACAACTTTTGTTGTTATGGTTTGTTGATTCTTGTTCTTATTTCTAGATTTGTATATTTCATTATGGCTGCTATGTTCCCTCATTAATTCTTCCTATTTCATCAGTTTCCTAAATGGTAAATGAAATCATGCTTAAAACTCAACCATAGTCATTAAAAGATCTTTACGGATCAAATATGTACTATGACCTCTAGGTATCTTGTTATCTAGTGACTTCCTTGTTATAAATCAAATTAGCATCTCACAAAACATAATACATTTTATGGAATAATAGACTCAAATAAATATAGCAGAAGCAATAATGGAAACCAAAATATCAAACACAATACACACAGATATTCTTCCCATCAACTAATCTTATCATTCAAATAACTACAAATCTTACAAGGGCTCCCTTACTAGGAAAATGGCCCACAAAGAAATACATAAAACTTTAGATAGAACTTGAAAACCTTATCAATTCCTAATCTATTGTATGATCCCAAACTTTCATGTTTTTTGAGATGTATGTGCCTTTCCTTAAGAAAACTCACATATACGCGCCTGACTCCATTGAAACCCACATAGACACACACAAGGTCTATACGGAAAACTCCATACAACACGACCATGTTGTTGTGTATTCAATCTATTGAAACCCACTTGTGTCTGCCTATGTTCTCTCCTCCCTGACCTGATATCTAGATGGAATTCCTTCTCCACCTATCCAAGATCTCCTTGAATCACATTCCTTCATGATCCAACCCTTGAGCAAAATTCCTTCTTTTCTCTCTCTTATGTATCAATGCACAATGTCTCTCACAAGTGTCTTTCTCCTTTACCCTAACCTTGCTTTTATAATCTTAAGTCATGGCTTAACCCTAATCTCCAAAGTGATTGACTGTTGAGATTACTTCTCACCTCACTTGAGATCAATGACTAAGATTTAATTCACCAATGCTAATTACTTTAGTACTTCATTAAATAAAATCAAGTAATTAATAAAATCACTTTACTCTAATAATTCCTTTAATTAATGTATCAAGGTAGAAGGATTTGGACGACTTCCACACATGTAGACACTTAGACCTATGCGAAAGTACCTGTCCAATGCTACAAACATCAATAATCAAGGGTTGTTCTTTGTGTCTTATCTCAAAACCCCAAAGAGGCAAATCTGCCCAATAATGTTGTGCTTCAAGGACTTAATTATCTTGTTTTGGGTTGATTTCAAGGTTCTCTGAAATTCAGAATTCACATAACATAAATAAAAATCATATTTGAGGAAACCCTAAGGTTAGGTTTTGTGCTTAAAAGTTCAAATATTTTTAAACATAGTTTCTATTTCATTAACTAGAATATTTCTATAAGTTTATCTTATATTTCTAGTGGTGGAATTCACCTCTAAAATTCTTATAATTGCATATCATTTATTTGGATATTGTTTGGGTGAATGTTAGTGCTAATGTTGGATAGCCTAAAGGGGAATTCACTCTTTTTTTCCAAGTTCTCATTTATTTCATTGATATATCTATTGTGATCTTGCTTCTAACATTTTTGGGTTATTTGTTTGTTGCATATCTCAAGCACTAGCTAAAATGTCCAATACGTCTTGCATATAACTGAAGAATATCTCTCTCTTCGATGGTTTATTCTTATCTTTAAATTGGGAATTGTATGTTTATTCATCATAAAAATGGATTTTGAAGTGTGAGACAAACCTAAATTAGTCCTTATTTTAGCATGTGATTGATTGGCACTCAAAGAACACATTACATCATCAATTTATGCTAGCCAATTTTATTCCTAGTGCTTTAAAGTAACTTAAAGTGGTTTATTTCAAGTAGCCTCTTCTAAGTTACATTTATTGGAATGATAATCACCTTAATGCAAATTTAAGGTTGTTTTTACTATTTATCTTTACATCAGATTTGGAACACACATCCACTAGCTCCTAACTCTTTTCTCTTAAGTTGATAATTCATGATTTATGCTATTAATCTTGGATTGTTATTTTAAGGTATTTAATTACTTATTAAAATCCTTGTACTTTACATTGTCATATATATTGTGGATTCATTGAAGTAAATCATACACTAGCATGATATTGATTCACTAAAGAGATTTACTTATAGATCTATCATTAGTAGATAGGGATACCCCCTTGGCCTTTAGAGCTAGCCTAAATTGAAGGGGGATATTGTGTTGAGGTGACAGTGGTGCAATTCCCATCTTGTTTCCCCAAGGTAGCACCTATGGTCAAGCTTTCCACTAGGGTGCTAGTTTAGGTGGTAACATTTTTTGGCATCATTGTTGGGGATAAAGTCAATCACCCGATTTTTGTTGGGATTCATCTTGCATGTGTGTTTTGTTGAGGATGTTGTGAATATTAATTTAAATATCTCATATGGGGACTCCATATAAAGAAAATTTAACAAAGAAATAAACTACAAGAAGTAATTCACATAAAGAAAGATGAAAAGATAAATATAACTTGGGATTTGAATTGATTCAAAGCATAGGAAGGTTATTTATGAACCCTTGGCCTTTGGAGCTAGCCTAAATTGAAGGGGGATATTGTGTTGAGGTGACAGTGGTGTGATTCCCATCTTGTTGCCCCAAGGTAGCACCTATGGTCGAGCTTTCCACTAGGGTGCTAGTTTAGGTGGTAACTTTTTTTGGCATCATTGTTTTTTTTTTAACAAGAATTGGAAAAGATATATTGATTAGTGTGGAAAAATCCACTGATATTACAAAAACCCAGTCATGGAGGGTTGTATCAGATTTCTTCTCGGAGAGAGATGATTACAAAAATGGGGATGACCATACAGAGAGTTACATCCCCTTTTGCTTACAAAAAATCTGTGTGAAGAGTTTCCTGAGTAGATTCTACAGAAGGAGCCGCTTAAATACACATAACACCAATACATAAAGATGATTGAGAGTAAGAAATGACTATCTTAGACATTCTTCTCCACCTTGGGTTGCTGCACATTCCTCCTGAAGTCTGGGAGAGGCTCATTCAAATATGGCACTTGGTTAATCGAATTGGACTGGGCATTCCTCGAGTAGCCTTGTTGAGCTTCTGAGTTGCTTGTGGGGGATGTGTATTATCTAGTTGGTCCAGTCTGTGCTGTAGAGTGTCAATCTGCAGACGGTTGGCATCAATTTGTCTTCTCTGTGCATCACTTTCATCCTGAAGCTTACTTATCAGGAAGCGGTGTTGAGATAATGTTTCCATATCGAATACCCGGTTGGAGCTCAACGCACCCAATTGCTCTTGTAAGTTGCTGCATCCTTCATATTTGGCCTCCCAATTATCCTCGGGCCAAGTATTTGAGTCTTCCTGCGCAAAATTCTCCTGCTGCATTTCACTGTTGCCAGAAGAGAGGCTGGACTTGGCCAGCTCCTGTGGGTTCTGCATATGGCCCAGGGGAAAAAACAGACGTGAGGCAGCTTGGATCTTGGGGGGATGACTGAGAGGCTGAGAATTAGGATAAGAAAGGGGGAGCCGAGGGGTTCTTAAGAGCTGAAGGATCCAACAAGAGAAAGGTGGGGGGATGAAAATAAATTAGAAGACACGCCAGGCTCTACAATTGAGCATATCAGAGCACAATGTGACCTAAGAAAATCACAGAGGGAGTCTGGAATGACTCAAAGGTGGCGAGAGGGATGATATAAGTACCAAGAGGGTCGGAAGGGGAAAATGAGCGGAAGGGATTTCCCACGAAAGCCAAACACAGAGCAAGGATGACTGCATGTTTGCTGAGGGAGGGAATGACGAATGTTCCTCCAGGTTCATGGGAGGAGTCTTGTACAGAGTATCGATCGACACCATGGAAGTGAAACTGACATCAGGGGAGATGAACCGACGTGGGGATGAGAGTCTCGAAGATCAAATCCACACAGATGAGGCAGGGAGTTCGGATTTCCCATGCGAGAGAGAGATTTCACGTTGTTTGGAGGTAAGGCCACCTTATGAGCTCGAGGGAGATGATCCGCGTGTGGAAAATGCCATATGGTGCGCCTACAATTGGTCACGTGGATGACTAAATTCATCCATGTGGAGTTGTCATGACTGTCATTGCGAGCATCCGGTGAGCCCAAACTGTATTGGGTGGGAACGCCCCCTTTCCTCCAAACTTGGGTGGGGCTATCATAATTCTTAACCATGTGGCCATGTGGTTTGCTTGAACCCTGTGCAAAGGGGCTCCTTTGACTGGTCATTTTTCTCTCTTGGGAGCTCATTAATACATGGGGGTTGGGATTGAAACTCCGTCGATAATGAGAGTACCGAGATTTTTTCCTATAGCCGCATTGGCCATCTTGTCGGCTTCGCTATTGTTTCCTCGAAGGATGTGAAATAAGGTGATTTTGATTTCTCTGGAAGCCAGCCGGGTTCTATATAGGATTTGATTTAAGATGGGATCTTTGGGGTTTGTTCCATTAACCATCAGTCTTATTATGGTACTAGAGTCTCCTAGGAAAACAAGCTTTCGTATTCCCTTGGAATGGGCCAGTTGAACTCCCTTTAAAAGGGTGTAGGACTCAACTTTGTTGTTAGTTTCCGTCCCTAGATTCCAGTGATAACGAGAAGTAGTTTTACCCTTGGGATCATAAAGAATCCCCCCTGCAGCTACCTCCCCTTTTTTGGCATCATTTTTGGGGATAAAGTCAATCACCCAACTTTTGTTGGGATTCATTTTGCATGTGTGTTTTGATGAGGATGTTGTGAATATTAATTTAAATATCTCATATGGGGACTCCACATAAAGAAAATTTAACAAAGAAATAGACTACAAGAAGTAATTCACATAAAGAAGGATGAAAAGATAAATATAACTTGGGATTTGAATTGATTCAAAGCATATGAAGGTTATTTATGAACTCAATTTCTCATAATCTTCAAGGTATATTGGTGACTCCACATATTTTGTATTTGTATTATTGGTATGCAATTATTCAATTTTAAAAAATCATCACCTTGTATATTTCAAGTATGGTCTCTAACAAGAGAAAATTTCATGCAAATG
This sequence comes from Picea engelmannii, assembly GCA_009831015.1. Lineage (NCBI taxonomy): Eukaryota > Viridiplantae > Streptophyta > Pinopsida > Pinales > Pinaceae > Picea > Picea engelmannii. The sequence goes on from ML783057.1 coordinate 961,113, forward strand.
TATTTATTTCTTTGGATATATCATATGTTCCAAGATTTCCACATATGCTCCATATCGATGTATTTACCTGTGTCCCAAAGTTTGATGGAAATTCTTGGTTGGCTTCAAGTCACTTTGAATATTTTATGAACTATATGGTAAATACTAACATTTTCTATGAAGATATCTTGATGAAAACATTTTCATATTCAATACAAGGAAAAGGAGCATGGGATATGTATTGTAATTTCAAGATCAAAGAGACAAAATTGTTCCCACGTTTGCTTAAATGTTTCCAGAGGCATTGGATCTATGGTTATGAAGAAGTTGAATATGTGCGTGTCTTTCTTGATATCAAAGAAAAAATAAAGAAAAAGATTGATGATATAATAATTGAATATGATGATAATGCACCATCTAATCTTCTTGTGGAAATAGAAAAAATAAAGAATGCATGTTTTTTCTTCTGTGATTATATTGAAGGAAAATGTGGTCAATTTTCTCCCCTAAATCTAGAAGATGACTTACATGAAGAGGATCATCCCTCTCCTCCCTCCCATGATCCATTATTGCATAATATTCCAGAGTTAGAAAGATATAAGGGATGGACACCCCATATTGAAAATATCAAGGAAATGTATAATGTGATAAGCAAAGATGATATTGTTGAATAAAATCCTTAATAAACACCTTATCCTTATCTTGGAGATGATGAGGTTGTTGAGGATTTTGTTTCATCGCCTCAATAAGAAAACAATGATGAATAATCTTCTCATGCTTCCATTGAAAATCAAGAGACATTTGAAGGTCAAGTATAAGATATAAAGAAATATTATGTTTATATGTTATATATTTTCTCTAAGATATGGTGCTACTAACTTGTCCTTTGTTCCATTTCATTTACACCTGGATTTATTTCTATCTTAGGGAAGGGACAAGGCATTTGTGTTTTCACCCCTCCCTTGTCTTTGACATCCATCTGGTGAGAATGTTTAAGTTTAATATGTCTTTTGTAGATTTTGGACAGGGATGATTTTAAGGATGGAAATTTATTTTAAAATGTAGAAACCTTGGCGAATCTTACTAATCCATCATATGCCAACTATAAAATGTTTGGCGATATTTTTGTAAAAATATTCAAATTTACAAGGATTTTGTATAGTTTGTATAATTTGTTTGAGATTTTTAAGGTAAAATAATTTTATCCTATAGAATTTGGGCGAATATTTTTTAGAGTAGCGATTCTTTTTTTGGGAAAAACCATGGAAAATTAGCCCATGAGCGAAATTTAGCCCCTAGAATCATCCTTGATTCTGGAGTTCTCATGCACTATCGAGTTGAGCACATGTCCCTAAGTTGGATCATGTTGTTACAACATAGTTTCACTTAAGTACACCTCATTTTTTCTAGATGTGACCCATCATATGAGTAGATTTTGATCCTATCTTAATGATGTTAGAGCTCAGAGTACCATGATTAGATGTGCCACCGTGATGCTTTGCACTATTGTATTATGATCAACCAAAAGTGTGATAATCTTGTACTCGTGTATTGTATTGGACTATGCTTAGATGATCTATGTAAAAGTGTTTTTACCTAGGACGTGATATTTCTAGACCCTTTGTGGTTGGTCATGGTTGGTCCTCTTATTCCCCATTTCAAGATATTCCTTGCTCTTATGGCTTAGCTAACTATCCTTTGGAGGTCATTTATGGCCAAGGTAGGTATGTGAGGGTCTTGGGATGGATCTACCAGGACACATGACTTAGAGAACCTCTAATATTTTTCTCTTTACCCTTATGTAAAAGTGTTTCTCATATTGTAAAGGTTGTCACACCTATGGAAGAATACTTATCTTATGCATAAGCATGGATCCCCACTTATGTATTTGCCACAATTTGGTTGTGGACTCTTGTAGGTGACTCTATAATTGCTCATGCAGAGACATGGTGCTCGAGGAAATTTCATAGATCTTGAGGCAGTTCATGAATCCCTAGGCACCGGTCTCATTGTTCAATGCAATTTTGGGATATTGTTACATGCATGGATCTTCTCTTTACTTGCCACATCCTAGATCCTTGAGTGCTCCTTTCAGTCATCGATTTTGAGGCATCTTTCACTTGATTTGAGAGCCTTGGAGGACTATTCTACTAGATGTTTTGGCACATGTGGACACTTTTTTTACTTGGATAGAGTCCTTCCATGGTTCATGCAGGTTATGATGTGAGGATGTTCTTTCACCTTGGAGACATCATATGTAGATGTTGGAACTTATTTGGAGGATTCTTCCTTTCTTCTGGACCTAATTTACCCGAAATGTGTGGCCATTCCATGCTTTGAGGCTAGATGTTGGCATTTTGTTGGACTTTTCTTCAATGGAGGGGCATCTTCCCAATTTTTGATGGTCTCCCCTTGCATTTGGGAGATACATTGAACCTCTTTGGACCTTATTTCAACCTCTTTTGTTTGAAAACCTCCTCTCTTACAGTAGTTATTGTACATGTGGAACATCTTTATTGTATTTGGACTTGGTCTCATTTAGTTAGTTGGAAGAAAAGTCATTTTTGTAGTTCTCCTAGGATAGATCTAAGGAGATAGAAAATAATATTGAATGAGAAGGATGATGAAGTCTCCTCTATAAGTATAGGCCCCTAATCTCATCCCAATTGGTTTTTGTTGTTGGATACTTCTTTGAGATTACAATTTTGTTGAATATCTATCTATTGAAGCACTCGTGTCAATTCTTGGAGCTCTTCTCTCTTGGTTTATTTTGGGGCATTAAAGATTTATTATGTTTGCTCAAGACTACTACAAGCTTTCAAGATTGATCCGTTTCAAGTGTGAGACTACCACTTGGAAGGAAGACGTCTTAGGGTAAATCCCTTCCTTCTACTTTTGTTAGTTTGGTATTTATTCAATTCCTTGCTTTGTGTTTCCTTTGAATCCCTAGCAAGAGAATTTAGTATTTTATTAAGCTATAGTTGATATTGTTGGTGAAGGTGCTTCCTTTGGGAACCCCTTCTTATAGAGCCTTCTACATACCTTATCTTGATTAGATAAGAGATTATGTTACCCCTAGGGTTCTAGTCTCTTAGCCCTAATCCATTAAGATAATATATATCAATTCTAAGAGGGGCATACTTCTCGACCACATAAGCCCTAGTTGGAATAAGTCACTTGTCTTCTCCCCAAAACTAACCAAAAACCACAAAATTCAAATACTTTATCTTTGTTTAGAAAGAAATCTAATGGAAAATCAAAGAAAAAATTACAATTTGGATTTCTTTCATAGTCTAGTGCAAAGTTCAATATTCATTTAATTTCTTAGACTAGTTTATCAAGGGTTTGTGCTTCATTTTTTACCTCTAAACCTTAAAGAGGAAAATTGACCCAACAGTATTATGCTTCAAGGACTTGATTATCTTGTTTTGGGTTGATTTCAATGCTCTCTCAAATTTGGAATTTGCATAACATAAATAAAAATTAGATTTGGGGAAACCCTCAAGCTAGGTTTTGTACTTAAAAGTTCAATTATTCTTAAACCTAGTTTCTATTTAATTAACTAGAATATTGCAACAAGTTTATCTTACATTTCTAGTGGTAAAATTCATTTCTAAATTGTTTATAACTACATATCATTTATTTGGATATTGTTTGAGTGAATTTGAGTGCTAATGTTGGATAAATAAGGGGGAATTCAATCTTTTCTTTCAAGTTTTCATTAATTTCATTGATATATATCTATATATATATATATATATATATATCTATATATATATATATATATATATATATATATATATATATATAGAGAGAGAGAGAGAGAGAGAGAGAGAGAGAGAGAGAGCCTTGATTCCAACATCTTTGGGTTATTTATTTGTTCTATATCTCAAGCCCTAGCTAAAAAATCCAAGATGTCTTGCATATAAGTGGAAACTCTCTATTGGGTGGTTTATTCTTCACTCTAAATTTGGAATTATACATTTATTCATCATAAAAATATATTTAGAAGTGTGGGACAACCTTAGCTAGTCCTTATTTCAACATACGATTGATTGGCACTCAAAGCACACATTACACCATCAATTTATGCTAGCCAATTTCATTCCTAGTGCTTTAAAGCAACTTAAAGTGGTTTGTTTCAAGTAGTCTCTTCCAAGTTTCATTTATTGGAACAATAATCACCTTAATGAAAACATGAAGTTGTCTTTACATTATATTTGGCACACACATCATGGATTGTTATTTTAAGGAATTTAATCACTTATTGGAATACTTGTATTTTACATTATCATATATCTTGCAGATTCATTGAAGTAAATCATAATCTTGCATGGTGTTTTTTTTCCAAGAAGAGATTTTTTTTTTTTCCAAAAACATAATATACATATTTCAGTCCCATACAAGACTATTCATTTTTTGCTCTTTACATTGTTATTCAAAAAAACTTTACAGTCTAAAAAACAAAACATTTTCCTTTGATTTTACACTCTTTTCTCCTTATACCATATTACATACATACTATCCTTTATCCAAAGATTATTTCATAAAGGAAATATCCCCAATGCACTGTCCATCATAAAATTCCTAAAACATGAATGCTCCATTCATTAGAGACATAGCTTATTTTGATAACTTGTATGTTGTTTCGTTTAATTATTTGTAGATGTGAGAGCATGAAAACCATTCAAGTTCATAGAGGAAGGACAAGATCTGCTACTTCCATGTATTAAGATTCACCACCTGTAATTCATATTTCCAATTTACCCAATCTATTATAACCTTGGAGTCACTAAACATATGCATTTTTCTCAAATTCAGAGATGAAACCATGAAAAGAAGAGTCCACAGAGCAACAAGCTCTACTTTTGTGTTTGACCATGGCCTAAAGTATATAGGATATTAAAAAAATGGTTTTCAACAATAAAAATAATAGCCCCTGAGCCACATCATATTGGGTGACCTTGACTTGCCTCGTCAAAAAAAACCCAAGGGACACTTTTGTATATATTAGGCACCACTAGCTTTTTCTACTTTTGGTTTTTCTTCTCCATTATGAATTCAGGAGAGATATTTGAGATCATACCTGCAACAATCAAAGGGGGAATCAATTTATCCTAGAAAATGATCATATTTATTTTCCACTAGATGAAGTAGATGAAGAAAAAAGGACAAGCCTGAAAAGGATAAACACTAACATCTTCTTTCCAGAATTTAATCCACTCCTCGAACACACCTTCCAGATTCTAGAATTTTACATTCCAGGTTGCAACCACTTTTTCCATTACTTTTTGTGTGAAACTACATGAAACAAAAAGATGTTGTTATGTCTCTTGCTTTTCCTTATAGAGTGAGCATCGAATTGGACCAATCCAACCCCACTTTAGACCATTGTCCCAGGGGAGTATTTTGTTTTCCAGCGCTAGCCATCCCAAGAGCTTCACCTTAGCTAGAGCATGCATTCCCCATATGAAAGGCCACCACATTTTTTTGTCACCCTCAAACTCTCTCTCCACAATCATTTTATAGATTAATTTCTCTATATAATTTCCAGTCTTCTCATTCCTTGCCTAGACTAAGGAATATTCCTTTTTTTGTCAAGAATAATGAAATTGGAGGACAACACACCTGTGAACAATGACCACTCCTCCTTGTTGTTCTCTTCCATCTCCAACATAAAAACCGATTTCCATTCAGTGTGTCCAACATAGTCCATCCTGCTAGAGCAAGCATCCTAGACATAATAGATCCCTCTTGTGTGAAGCTGAGCTATCAAACTATCTAAAAGTTTGTAACCCGCCGCTGAGATGACCTAGGGATCCTCTCTCATCCTGACTTCATTTCCATTTCCAATATGACATGATAAACCTTATTTGATCAATGGGTAGGCCTCCATCATAGATTTCCAACCGATAGATCCATTCGCCCATGAATTTCTCATAACTCTAATCCAATCCACTTTTGATAAACCTTAAAGATATTTGGAAGACATAACTCTTCCCCATAACAAGTCATTATGGATGAAACGCCACAAGATTTTCACTGCGAGATATTTTATGAAACATAAAATATTATTAATTCCATATCCCTCAAGGTCCTTAGGCATAGATATATGATTCCATTTGACTAGAGGAAGACCTCCAAAATCCATTCCCCCTCTCCATAATAACTGAAAATAGAGTTTTTGAATTCTTGAAAGAATTCCTTTTGGAATTTTAGCAATCTCCACCCAGTAGACTGGAATGCTGCTCATAACCAACTTCAATAAGACCATCCTGCCACCCTGAGAGAGCCATCTGTAAGACTAGGAGGATATACTTGTATGGATATTTTTAATGAGCCAAACCCAATCAATAAAAATATATGTGTTTGGTTTTAATTTGAACCTAGGATACTTTAGCCTTGCATTAATACTCTTACATGCAGAAGGGAGAATCTCCTGAAACTGAACCTTTACATCCACCCGTAATTCATTATAAATCGTGTTTGATTTGACCATATTTATTTGCATTCCATATGCTAGATAAAATGATTCTAGAATAGCTTTCCAAGCTTTGAACTCTTGAACAAATCCTGCACCAAAAATATTGACATCGTCAACAAATAACAAGTGTGTTAGAACTTATGTGGGAGTGATTTTTAGACCTTTGATAATAACCCTCCTACATGATTGGATGATTATCATGCTTAGCCCTTATTCTACCAATAGGAAGATAAAAGGGGATAGGGAATTCCCGGTGAAGGCCCCTAGATGACCTAAAGGAAATGGAGGGAGAATCGTTAATGAGAACAACAAAGAAGATGACTCTATACAAACGATCATCCAATAGATTGGATTTAGATTGAACCCCATTCGAATAAGATCTACCCCCATTTGAATAAGAGCTAGATGGACGAAGGTCCAATTCACTTTAACATAGGCCTTGGAAATATCTAATTTCATAACAATGGAGGGTATAATTTTGTTTTTTATGGAATGAAGAGATTCTTGAGTAAGGGATACCACATCATGAATCTGACACCCAGATAGAAATTCATACTACTCTTTTGATATGGTTTCATTGAATATGGGTTTTAAATGGTTTGCAATGATCTTATAAATTAGGTTGCCACACGAGACAGGCCTAAAATCCTCAAATGAAATTGTCTCTTGCTTTTTAGGAATAAGGGTTAGGAAGGTAGCGTTGAAGGATCCCCACACTATCCCGACTCTTTGTGATTCCAGGGATACCTTAAGAAGATCATTCTTTAGAAGCTCATAAAACCCTAAGTAGATTTCTACAGACAAACCGTCAGGGCTTGGGCTCTTTCATTTTTGAAAAGAAGAAAGGCTAGACATAATTTTTTTTTTTTCCAATATTTTCTCTTGAAGAGAGGTATTCATATCATCCAAAATGGACTTTGGAAAAAAGATAAACAACCTTCAAAATTTCTTCGATGGGGAACCTAGGCAGGGCTTTAAACAAGTTTGATAAATAATCGTTACCAACCTTTGTGGTTTCCTCAAAAGATGAGACCATATTACCTCAGGAATCCTGGATTTCCCAAATAGAATTTATCAATATCCTTTGTTTTGCATATGAATGATTTTTTTTTGTGTTGCAGTCCCCCTCATATAACCATATAGCTATGCTTTTCGATCTCCACTTGGTTTCCTTGTAGTCCAATAGTTCTTTCCATTTCCATACACTTTCTTAGATTGAGTTCTTCATCCTCCATCATCTTGTCTAATTTCCCATCGATCAACATGGAACCTATCTTTTCCTCCACATCCCGAAGCTACTAGGAGCATTTTCCATTAAATACTTTGACCCATTGGGAGATTTATTTTCTAATTTGACCCACATTTTCAGATAATTGGTGCATATAGGAGTGGCCCACACCCTCCTCCAAGGGCTTCCAAAATGACTTTACAAGGTTTTTGAAGTCATCCTCTAGAAGCTATGCATCATTAAATTTCATAGGAGAAGGGGGCCTAGGGGTTTTCCAATTGACCTCCAAGACAATTGGCATATGATCATATAAACCCCCTGCCACCACTCAATATTTCAATTTCCACTGATTCTCCATCATCCTTTCTGAAACTAGAAATTTGTCTAACCGTTTGGCCACTAGGTCCTTGCCTTTCCTACCATTTTTCCATATTTGGGATATTTGAGGAGATTCCAAATTGATAAAAACAATTTCTTGTGAATCTTGGAGAGGATAAATTACCCATACCTCTCATAAAGAGAGAGTGAAATTAAGGTCTCCTCTAAGAATAAAATTTGGAACATTTAAAAGACTAGATGTGCTCACCTCTGTTCAAAAGGGAACCCTTTCGGCATAAGGGTCATAAATATTTATTAATCTAATCAAACAATTTAGGTTTCGGTCAACCAAGCCCACCACAATTCCTTAATGGAGGAGAGATGAAAATGATGCCTTAAAACTTGGGCTCCATGCTAAGTGCAGACCTCCTGATAGGCCCGTTGAGTCAATGGTACAAAAAGACCAGTCACTGAGAAACTTTCAGAAGACCTCAATTGCTTTATCCCCGCTGCACATAGTTTCTTGTATCATAATGAAATCCGACTTACAGGATAGAATAATCCTTTTGAGGGATAACACTTTAGGAGCACCCCCAACTCCCCTTGCATTGAATGATAACACAATCATTTAAAACTCCCATCAAGGGCTCTCTCTGCTCTAAGGGCTCGATTAATTTTAGTTTTCTTTCCACTCCTGATTTCTTTCAATGCCTTTGACTAAGCCAAGGAAATCAAGGACTTCCAACCTACATGGCATCCAAGGCCCTTGTCCAGACCCATACCCCCTGGAGTCTAATCCTCTTGAACCTTTTTGGTTTTGGAACAAAGTAAGTAGGCAGTTAGACTTAATTGTCGACTTTGAAGGAAGGTTGGAGGAAAAGTCCATTGATTGAATCAAATATTCTCCATGAGAATTTCTATAAGGAGACACCTGAGGGGAAAGTACCAAAGGGACCACTTTTCTAGAAGAGACGGGGGAATTTGAGGACGAGGAAGGGTTTCAAATACCCATTGGAAATTTGACATAAGAGGAAGGGGGATTGAAATTGACTTCTTGGGTGAAACCATCACTTTTTCTTTAAGAAAAAGACTTACCAGGTGAACACCTGATTCGGGCTTGAATAGGAACATCGATTGGGGAGCTTCAATTTGAGACATTTCCTTCACTTAAGATAATTCGTGATGAGCACAGTCACTTCTTAGAACAATATAGCTCCAAGGTATTTTTTCTTTTCCAGATTTTTTAAAATGGTGGAAAATGAGGAGGAGAGTGTTTACATTGGGCCTGCAGGTGACCCACTTGATGGCAACTGAAGCACCTAAATGTAATTCGCCTTTAATATTTTCTTTGTGAACATGAGAATCCTCTGTAGACCAACTCTATCTCATCCAACAAAGCTTCCCTCAATTCCACTTCAATTTGGACCCATTCCCACCTCCTATCTGTTTTTTCCGCCTAGTCTGGCTCACAACTAATAAACCTCCGAATTTTATTTCCAATAGAGATTAGGACAATTTCGTCCCAAAAAATGATTGGAAGGTTTGGGAGGATTTCCCATACCTCCATTGGAGCTTGGGCTTCCCGATTCTGGTCAAAAGAGATCGCCCACTCTTAAGATTAGGCCAGAAGGCCGCCAACCCCATACTCTGCTAAACACTTTTTCCAAATCCTCCTTACTGCGAAATTTAAAACTGATCCAACCCCACGCGAGGGTGTGATACTTAGGACAATATCCCATAATCCCTATCCAGTTCTCATCCAACTAGGATTTGAGCAAAGAGGGAGATACAACTTTGTCACAGAAGCGACCCATTTTCATTCTACCCAACAAGTCAGGTTTGACCTTGATTTTGACGTTTTCACCCACCACCATCCTTTCTTTTTTCCCTCTTAACTTTCTAGTACCTTACCTTCTTGGCCCGCGTACCAATTTCAGAAGGGTTTGGAAGAATCGATCCTGGGGAAGGGAGTTGTTGTTCCTGAGTTTATACTTTAAGGCTCTAAAGTATACCGTCAAGGCATCCGAAAAGATAAAGAGAATTAAGGGGTAAGAATCAAAATGTGAAGGGGAAATCAAATTTGGTTTCTCAACTGTCTCTGTCTAGCTTCCCATTGTTCTTGGATGATGATATCTCTCTCGATAACTGCCCATGAGCGTTCTAATTCGACCCAAGGAGTTGTTGTTTGCAGGATAGTATTAAATAAGTTCAAAGCAATACTAGTTTAATCTTGAAGGCCAGGTTCTATGTTAGGTTGTCTATTATTTGGGACAGTCACGAGGAGTAAAATTTTATTGAATTATAAAAAGTTTTAAAATTTGTTGCTTTAGTTTTGAGGGATGAAATTGAAAATGATTTTTAGAACTCAAAATAATAACATAATAACAGTAAAGTTTGTTTCCTGTACTTGAAGTAATTTGAGAATAGTAAAATAATAACAAATTAACACTATTGAAGAATATGAGGCTTTAATTGTGAAAGAATCTCATATCATAACAGAAGAAAGAGAGAAAAACGAGATTTCTAATGAAGTATAAAATATAATCATCCAATTGACCTACAGGTCTTGGAACTGCTAATAGCAATCACAGAGGAAAAACTGTAAATGATTAGATAATCAAATAAATTCAAACTATGATAGAAGTTTGAGTTAAACTATTGCTGATCATTCATTAGAAAGACATGAAAATAAAGATGTTGAAAGATATTAAAAAACAGAGTAAAGGAACACATAGCTTCAAGTTGACAGAATTCAGAATCTCTTCTGCATTATCTGTATCACTGTAAATCGGAAAGCTTCTAATACAATTGGCTCCCAAAAAACAAAAAGCCCATTCTCAGTCTTGTGGAATTATATTTATACATGATCGCCCAACTTTTCTTTTCTGTTGGTGATTATCTAACTTCTGAAGACTAACGGTTACATGAAGGAGCAATGTTGAACCGTTTGCATTTTTATTTTAACTTCTTTATTATTTTCGATGATGAAACTTCAAAATAATACTTTATGTCTTCGTTGATGAACTTCCTTCTTCTGTCTTAAGACAGTGAATACATTTTCCCAGAAACTACACCAGAACTCTGGGAGCTTCTGGAATATCTTTCGCTTCGAATAGGAAGAACTTTCTCTGTAGTTCAGACATACGATCTTTGATTATCTTTCTCGTGAACTTAATAGTTTGTAACTTTAAGTTTGGCATCACTATCCATTTGTCAATTTGCGTGACATTGATTACCTTTATTTGTGGGATCTCTACCTGAATTTCTTCCAGATCCTCCTTGAATCTTAACTGATGCTTACCAATGTTAATTTATCCTAACAACCTTGAACAGTTGTTTCTGCCAATGTTCAATGAAGCTTTCTCTAAAAGGTCGAAAATTCGTTGACAGTTGTCATTAACCTCTTTGGTTATTCTCTTATTTTCTACGAGGTTTGCCTCCCATACCTTGATTATTATATCACCTTTAATATGCTCTGAAACAAATAGCTTATGAGTCTCTCTAACCTCCTCTTTTGTTGAAAGAGCCACTACTTTTTGAAAAGTTGTTCTAACTACTTTCACTTCTCTATCTTTCAGGAGAATATTCTCCAAGGATTTACTTGTTTCATGAAAGTAATTCTGAATAAATTCCAGATTAAAGAACACTCCCTGTTGCTCTTTTTCTATCTTTGTATGTATTTCCAACACCTGGGCTTGGAAGATTTCAAGATCTACCACTTGATTTTGAATGGAATTAATCTTATTTTGTAATTGTTTATTCATTTCTTCTTTCTGCAAGACCTGTGCTTGACTGACCTGTATTTTCAGGTTTTCTTCATCTAAGCTTTCTTTCAGTTTTTGAATCTCTTGAATGTCATTGAATCTATCTCGTTCTAGACCCTTGTTTATCTCCCGACTGATACTTCTTTCAGTCTCCTTTAATTGACTTTGTAGCTGAGTTATCATCTGATCTTTCTACTGCAACATAGTTCTCAAATTACCCACAGAGTATAAATTTGTCGATGCTAAGGCTCCCATTGTGCCTGCTATTTCTGTAGCGAATTCCCCCTCTTCAAGTTTTTGTCCATCTACAATGATCTTGTGCTTTTTTATCATCATGTTTCCTCTTGGATGCATTTCCTATTTCAGGATAGCCTTCCTATTTTTACTGAAAAAGTAATCAGAGGAAGGAATCTCATCCCTAGAAATAGGTTCGAGATCACTAACATATAGAGCTCCCTCTTGGGGGTTTCCATAGGTAGACTACAATGGGGTCAAATAAGTAATAGGACTTCTAAGCTCCATTGATGTTGTTCCTCCTACTTTTTTGGGAAAATCCTCAGGGATTTCTAGAGATGTTTCCAACTCCTTTCCTTTCCCTAACTCTGATTTCTCTATCTGAGGAACTTATGTTTCTTGTGAAGGCATTTCAATCTCCTTCATATTTCCCTTTGTATTTTCTTTATCCTGTGCATCTATTTCAAAACCTGGGGGAGGCCCTTCCTGATCTGGAGGGGGGGTCGTGGATTCATCCTGCAAAATCTTTGGCAAACAACTTCTCTTGTGACTTTGGAAGGACATGAAACCAGTCTGTAAGTTGGGTGATAAGGCCCGTACCCTATTCAATACCTCCTCATAGGATTTAACCTCTTTGAATAAATCACCATAAACATACTTTTCGTGTTCATAAGCTTTCATATTGCAGTGCATCAAATGTTTGTTCACTAGCTGATAAGGGTCATGTTTTTTATGTTCGATATTTACCAGTTTAACTTCTTCTAGTGCTTCGGCTTCCACTTTATAATGGCCTAGGTTTAGCAATGAAAATTTCCCGATATGTATAGGGAAGATTGGCCAGGACTTCTTTTGAGATGCCTTTATCTCTATTCCAATACCACCTTTCACTATTTGGTGTGCTACCTCTCTACACACCAGTCTGTCCGGGAGGAATTTTGGAAGTGCATGAGGGGGGATTGAGCACCCATAAACCCTAATGTAAGAGAAGTTTTCATCAATGAACCAGCCGACTATTTCTTTGAGGTTTTCTGAGACTATCTCAGAAATGCGAGGGGGTTCACAGCCATAAAACATTTTGTGCATTGGAACTACTACAAAATGACAAATTTCGTAAAATGCATTCTTAGCATTTTCTTCCCATAGCACAAAGTGATACTCGTGAATGGGTTCGGGGCAGGTTATGTTCCAACTCCAATTCATCAGGGGAAATGGAGTCACAAAGAAGATTGCGTCCATGATGTACGCCGACATGTAAAAGGCCACTAGCTGACCTTTAGATCTTGCAAATTTGTAATTTGAAACCTCTTCGGCTAGGTTATCAGATAAAATCTTGCTCTAGTTAAAAGTGTATCCTTCTAATGCTTCTTCTAAAAAGGGCACCCATTATGTGGGGAAATGGCAGGGATTCTTTTTCCCGAAGAGTCTACACAACATAATGGCTACATAGACCATGTAATCGTTCAAAGATGTTGTGGCATAAATTCCATGGGTATCGGCCCTAAATTTCGATGGGCATCTCCACCATTCTTGTATCAAATCAGGATAAGTTCGACCTGCTTCAGTACACTCCTTCCTTTGAAATTTAGCTATAAACTCGGCATTATAAATGTACTTAGGATTTGGTGAGAGTTTGTATTTTACTTGTATATGCTCTGGCCTGAATGAGTCGACAACGACCGCTTGATCGTTTAAAATGCTTCTTGTCAGGATATCGACCTTCTCCAAGGTCCAATTGATCATGTCGTTGTATGCCATGAGCCGAGGGCATGCTGCGATCTTATGAAGCTCCAATTCTGCTATATCCTGAAGGTGATTCTCGGAATTAGCAGGAGAATTTTTTATTTCGTAATCCAGGAGTTCATGGATTTCTCTCCAGGATTTAATTGAGTCGATGGCGTGTGGCATAGTGTCGGATATGATATCTCCTTTCGGGTTACACATCTCTTATGTATATTCACTCTTCTTTGGTGCTTTCTTTGGCGCCATAGCTCTATGTTAGATGGAAAACCTGTCACAGAAAAGAAGCATATGAGCTTGGCCGAATGCGAATTACCTTTGAAAGATAGAACAAGCATAGGTTTTGGAACATAGACTTTTAATTCGCCTTAAACTCGTTTTATGACGAAAACATTGACGCAGTTGACCTGTAATTAATTACATTTAATGAAAAGAATATTTCTGAGATACACATTAGTGTCACAACATTTATCAGTGATCTGTTTATTAATATGGTCGTATTTTGGCACTTTTTGAATTCAAAATTCGAAAGATTTCATTCAACGGTACTGAACATGAGAAAAAACCTAAGAAATTTAATTACCATTAATCATGTTTTTAAAACAGAGTTAGTTCATTTTAAAAGCTGATTATGGTTCGAGACTTCGTGTCTCAGGGTTTTGCGGATCGTGGGTACATGAGGTATGTCATTGATAAACCCCGATTCTCGAAATTGCGAAATCGCGATGAGATTGAGTTAGGCCTTAACTTTTGAATTAGTAGATTAATTAATCAGGATTTAAAATTAACTTACATTATTTCGGGGTTTCAAGGATCGTGGATACACGAGGTATGTCATTGATAAACCCTGGTTCCCGAAATTGTTAAATCACGATAAGATTAAATTAGGCCTTAAATTTCGTATTAAAAATTAATTAATCAGGATTAAACTAACTTTCATTCTTTCAGGAAATCGGGGATCGGGATTTCGTGATTCAATATGTAAGGAAAACACATGGTTTGAGTAGACCTGAATCTCGAAAGGTTTAAAAAATTATTAATCAACTCCTTTAGGGTTTAAATTACCGTGATTTTAAGAAGAACTTTATAGAAAGCACGTCGGGATTTTTTTTTTAAACAATTTTGGTTTTTTGCCTTCGATTATTTAAAGAATAAAGCTTGTCGGGACTTCGGTACCGGGCTTTTGGAAATGATAGCGAGGGTTATGCTTTAAGAAAATCCGAAACCCGAAAAAGGAAGGTTTTAGTCTTAAAGATAAAAAAATTAAAAATTGTTTCAACATAGGCTCCAATTGGGGACCTCGTCTCCTTGTGGGACGAGGAGAACGAGTAGACTTAGTGCCTTTATTGGGTTAATGGGGTCAAAGGCTTCTTTCTGTGGAAATTGCTTAGGAAGGGGATACAGAGGAAAAAAGAGATTTTGTCTTTACTTCTGAAAAGTTTTTCAAAACTCCCATGTGTTGTAAACTCAGTTGTAGTCCCATTCATGATCTTCTCCTTCTTGCTACTGAATTTAAGTTTGCTTTAAGATGATCAAAACAATCCTAGGAAATCCAACAGATCTTGCGGCTTTTGGCTTGCATCAAACGAAGTAAATTTCATTCTTTTAATCGGGGAGCCTTGTCTGGACTTGGGATGCAGATCCAGTTTCGAAAAGGCTGGTAACCAGAGTAGAGTGAAATTTACGTATGACAACCTTACAGATACCTCAAATATTGCTTCACTTCCAGCGAGCCTATTCAGTACCCCGGTGAAGTTATCTGTCCCTTTTTACTGAATTTCCTTTCATCAGTTCGAATCATAATTATGCATTTAAATTCTAAGACGAGGGAAATCATTTAAATAAATTTCCTTTCATCGTCTTTTTGGACTAGATGGGGGCAATCAAATATGAATTTCCTTTCACCATCTATCTTATATTTTACTTTTTTGAACATGAAGTGGGGGCAATAAGTTGTACTAAGTATACCAGGGATGGTATCTATGTAAAATTTGCAGTGGAGGTCTGTCAACTTGCTTTGATTACTCTGGACCAACCTTCTCTTAACTTTCAAAGCACCTTAGCCCGCAGGGAAAATGGGAAAGATTAATTCTAGGGGTCTTCCTTCGAGCAAGCCTAAATCCTTAGAAAACTGTTAAGAAACCTAGGAGAGTCAGGATCGACCTATGCATAACTTTGTTTAGTCGGAGAGTGAGGAGTTATGAGGACTGGCTTACCTTTTAAGATTTGTTTTTCAGCTTCCAAAGCTAAGACATAATCTCTTCTCCCTCTGTGGGAAACCCGAAAAGATGCTTGTTTTTTTAAGAAAGCAAAACCGAGGGTAGAAAGGGGCGATGGAGAAAGACCTGGAAATCGAAAAACAGGGGTCATGGATTAAACCCAACTCTTGGAACTCTTTCTCGAAGACGCTTTTCTCTCTTTGTTTATTTTAATTACCTCTTATCTTTATCTAGGTGAAACTCTTAGGGCCTAGAGTAATAAATCGTTCTTTTAGTGACATACCACACTTACGAGACAATCACCGCACTTTAAAAACCTTTGTTTGAACAATAGACTTCTTTGCAATTCACACCTTCGCCTTACCATTTTTGTTCTCTTTTGAAATAACGGAAAATCTTTTCTATCACCTATTTTCGGCAAATTTATCTTCCGATATATGGCCGTCTGTTTGCTTCTTTTGCTTGTTTGGGATGCAAGTCAGGATCCTGTAAGGGAACAATATGAAGAGTATCAGGACTTTTAAAAGAATTGAATATATTGAAAATTTTGTATCCCTACTTCTAGAAAAAACATTAACCTATTTTATTTTTTTAAATGAAAGTAGACTTACCAAAGAAAATTATGAAATAAATAGAAAAAACAAACCGGTATATATAGTGGGAATTATGGAAACCAATTATTCCATATAGTGTTTTAAATAACGCCCGTTGACAGGGGCATTGAGGATTTTACCGTCCAAATTCTCTAACAAAAACATTTTTTTTCCTTCAGGAGTTGTAACCTTGAATGGTTCGTACCATATGTGATCGAATTTACCATGTTTTGCCGAGTCTTCCTTCCTGGCATCCCATTTTAAAACCAAATCTCCGGTGAGAAAAACTCTGTCTTTGGCCTTACGATCGAATAACGCTTTCATGTCGTCCTGGTATTTTTGCAACCTTTCATCTACTCCAGCCCTGTGTTGTTGGACTTCAATCAACTGGTTTATTCTTCTTGTGACATGATTTGGTTCTTCTTTCTCATCTTGCCAAATTTTCATTACGAGAAGCACTAGATTTATAGGTAATACTACGTTAGTCCCGTACACCATTTGGAAAGGAGAAGTGCCGATAGACTTTTTCATGCCTATCCGATTTGCCCACAAAGCGTATTTCAAATGCACATGCCAAGATTTTTTTTTTTCGCTCAACACTTTCTTAATTATATTGATTAGGCTCTTGTTTGAAGACTCGGCCAGACCATTTCCCTGGGGGTAATATGTCATGGAATGACCAAGCACAATATTTTACTTTTGGCAAAAACTGACCATAGCCATATATTTAAAGGCTTGGGAGTTATCTGTGACTATCTTTCGGGGGCAGCCAAATCTAGACAAAATGTTCTCTTCTAAGAAATCTATTACCACCGAATCCGTATCCCTTCTAGTTGGAATAGCCTCCACCCATTTGGTGAAGTAATCTGTAGCAGTCAGGATCCACTTATGTTGAGCGCTAGAATGAGGATTGATTTCGCCTATGAAATCTAATCCCCATTGCTAAAAAGGAGCTTCCGTTTTGACCAGAACCAATGGCATCGCTGGAAGTTTATTCTTGCTTGAGAACAACTGGCAAGGGTTGCAGGCTTGGACCTTGGCATTGACGTCTGAGAAACGTTTGGGCCAATAATATCCTTCCCTCAGGATCTTATAAGCCGTTTCCCTCCAGGCGTGATGTCCTCCACACACTCCTTCGTGAAATTGGCTTATGACCTTCTTTGTTTCTGATTCAACCAAACAAACCAACAGGAAGCCAAGTGGGTCCTTCCAATACAATTTCCTTTCGGATATACAGTATTTGACCGCATGCAGCTTCAGCGTTCTGGATTTATATGGGGGTAAGTCACTCGGGCACTTCAAGGTCAACAGGTAGGACACTATGTCTTTGTACCAATCTGATGAAACAAACTTCTTTTTTATTCTGATTTCAGTTATTTTTTCATCGAGCTCGTTCATGTCCACATACTCTTCACCTCCCTGTAAGCCATTTATTTCGAGAGCTCTGAAATTTGATTCAGCTAAGAGTTTAGCTAAACATTGTCCCTTTACTAGTCTCGTTGGTTTAATCCCTAGGTTGAATTCTTGAATTTTGGCAAGCCACCGTCCTCTTTTGCCATCACTATCGGACTGAACCAAAATGTTTTTTATGGAGTTGGTGGGTACGTATGCAATTACCTTGGAATGAAACACATATGTTCTGAAAGCCTTTAACGCCTTCACCATAGCATATTCTTATTTTTCCATTATATTATATCTAAGTTCGACGTCTCTAAGACTTTTGCTAAAAAAGGCTATCGGTTGCTCGAAACCTTCTTCATTTTTCTGGAGGAGTGTCGCGACAAGTGTGTGTTCGGAGGCGAATGAGAAAATAAGAAAATCCTTTAGATAACCAGGGCTTGCTAGTACGGGTGCCTCGCTTATAACCTTCTTGAGGCGTGCAAATGATGCTTTGGCTTTTTCTTTCCATTTCACTTCATTGTTTTTCTTTAGCATATCTATGATCAATTTCACGATTTCAACAAAGTTTGGAATAAATCTCCTCAAAAAAAATATGTTTCCTAAGAATGACTGAATTTCTTTTACATTCCTAGGGATATTTATTGTGTCTATAGCTTCAACTCTTTTAGGATCAATTTTAATTCCATCTCGAGACACAATATGGCCCAAGAGTTTACCTTCTTGCATAGCAAAGTGAGACTTTTTGGGGTTTAAAGACAAACCAAACCTGCGACATTTCTCAAACGTCTGCTTGAGATGTATCAGATGATCTTCATCAGATTTAGAAAAAACAGTTAGATCATCAAGATAGATAACCACAAATTTGTCTCTTTCGCCAATGAAAGCGATATCCATAGCATGTTGGAAAGTAGCACATGCATTCATTAAACTAAAAGGCATCTTGTCATAGATAAATGTACCCCAAGGGGTGGTGAAGGCTGTTTTTTCTTTATCATGTTCGCTGACGACAATTTGATTGTACCCGGAAAACCCATCGATCATCGACATCATATTTTCCCCAACTACTTTTTCTAAAACGTGATCCGTTTTAGGTAGGGGGTAATTGTCTTTGAGGGAGGACTTATTTAGATTTCAGAAATCAACACACAGTCTAATTTCCCCGTTTTTCTTTCTAACCGGGATTAGGTTTGGTACCCAATCGGAGTATCTCAGTGGTACAATTATTTTTGCATCCAGGAGCTTTTTTACTTCCCTTTCTACCACGGGAAATAAAATAGGATTGATTTGTCTGAGTTTTTGTCTAAAGGGTTTGACACCAGGCTTCAGGGGTATCTTATGTTCAATCACAGTGGTGTCATAGGTTCTCAGCTCTTCATATGACCAAGCGAAAATGTCCTTGTACTTTCTAAGCAACTCCGCGTATTTACTTTTGGTTTATGGGGATAGATATTTGGATAGTTTCACCAACCGAGGGTTTTCTTTAGTACCTATGTCACGGTCCTCAACCTCTTCAGGTTGAGGTTGTAGAGTGGATCTTGAAGGGATATCATCTTGATTGAATAATCTTTCCAAGGGAATCAGGCCCTTGAGGATCTGGTTATTTTTAAGAACGAGCATTCGGTGATTTGCGATTTTATCGTGGAACTCTTGAGGATCCTCCCCTTCCTACATGATCCAAATAGGATCATTTTGGTTTTCTTGGTCAGTGTGCGTTTCGACAAACTCGTCTATTGATCCTAAAAATTTGCGAAGCTGTTCATCATCCTCAAAGACTTTCCAATGTTGTATGTTATCCGGTATAGAAGGTCGGTGCCTCATTTGTATGTGGGACTTTAGTTTAAACGTGGTGGGAGGTGTAAATGTTGAGGCTTCTTTGGCTAACACATCAGCCTGTTGGTTTTCAGTTCTTGGAATGAAATGAACCTTGACATAGGAGAAGAAATTGTCGATCAGATCCCAGACGTAATTCCTGTAGGACCTCAAACTAGGATGTTTGGCCTGGTATTGTCGGTTTACCTATTTTATGATTAGCTCGACATCACCAAAGACTTCAAGGTTTTTTATTTTCATTCTCCTAGTGGCTTCTAACCCTAACACT
Organism: Picea engelmannii; assembly: GCA_009831015.1. Classification (NCBI taxonomy): domain Eukaryota; kingdom Viridiplantae; phylum Streptophyta; class Pinopsida; order Pinales; family Pinaceae; genus Picea; species Picea engelmannii. The sequence continues at coordinate 981,168 of ML783057.1, forward strand.
AAGGCTTCATACTCGCATACATTATTTGTGCAGTCCACATTCCACTATAGTCTGTAGGAAAAGGGGATTACAAATTGATCATCAGTAGCCACAAGGAGTGCCCCTGCTCCAGCTCCAAAGTAGGATGAAGCAACGTCAAAAAACATCTTCCAGACACCAGTGCTATATACATTTTTATTAATTTTTTATTTTTCTGTTTTTTCTTCTGTACAATTTTTGTCTATACCTACATCAATTTCGTCATCAATGGATAAGATACAACTACCTGAATCTTGATCAACAATATATACAGGGTGGTTATTTGGGTTATGTGGATCACCTACTGTGAAAGCCAATCTAGTTTCTCTGTATAAGTGTGTGTATTGTCCTCCAAAGACTGGAATCGTAGCATATGTCATGTCAAGTTGGAGAGATTCTCCAAGCTTGGAACCCCATGACCTAGATAACATCATACCATATTTCAGAGGGATATTGACGACCACTACGTTCATAAGAAAGATTTTTGCGGGTATTTGTGCCAGACTTACCACCAGGTCTTTAATCACGCCTATGCATTTGACTTTTCTTGAATCAAATGAATATAAATCTCCATAAGGCCTAGTGATTTCAAGACCTAATTTATCCATAATAGCTTTAGGAATCACATTGTGGGATGCTCCAGAATCTAGCATGCAGTTATGGAGTAGGTGGTCGAACAAGGTTAACGTGATATAGAAGGGGGCAACAATGTCTCTCGCACCTTTGAAATGCGGACCAAAAATTATGTTCGGCTTGTCATATTCTAAGTTGATGACATCGACTTGGCTTTCGTCTTCTGAAAAGCTAATCATCTTGGCAATTTGTTTTCTGTATATGGGATTTTTAGCCAGTTCAACAAGTGGGATAGTGATTTTGATTTTGTTTATTTCATTTTCCAGACTAAATTTTCCCAGGGCCTTGTCGCTCTCTATGTTTGGGGCCTCCATTGCTTTCTTTTCATCTTTTCTTTGTGGTGTGTGTTAACTCCCAAAATGAAACCGTTCTTTTGGTTGAATTTTGTAGTGGATATCATGGCTATTGGTAGCGTCCTCAAGTTACTTTTGAGTTTTTATAGCTGAGAAAAATTTCAGATTTCAGGTTCATTGTGCGCTGTGGAAAGTGCCCACTTTCAACAGTTAAGGAGATCATTTCATCGGGTGGCGCGTTGTCAAAGGTACATGCTTTCAACAGCTAAGGAGGGTCTTCTACAAAGTGGCGCGCTGTTGAAAGTACTTACTTTCAGCAGCTAACAGGGGTTTCTTCGCAGAGTCGCGCGCTGGTGAAAGTGGCAAGCGAGAGTTTGGCAGAGGCGTTGTCCATGGGTCATTGCTACACAAAGCAGGAATCACATGCGCTCATACACGTTTCAAATCAAATCTTTGGTTCCATATCAGGCATTGTTCACAAAGGACCGTTTAGGGTTTTGAATTGCAAATGGAAAGAATGATACTTAAACTTGCAGGGAACTTTTCAATCCCTTCCTAAGCTCCAAATTAAGATTTGACAACACCATTGGAAAGATGAGATTCTCTAGATGTCGATCGACTATTCATACATGAAAAATGGATTTTCTAAGACCGAGAAATTCGATTTTGAAAATCTGCCCGCTTTCAACAGCGCAAATCGATATTTTATGACCCGTTAGCTGTTGAAAGTGGCGACTTTCCGCAGCTAAGGAACGTTTGTTTATGGGCTATGCGCTGTGGAAAGCCTGTAACAGCCAGAATGTTATGATTTTCGCCCAGATCTGGAATTTTTGAATTAAAAGAAGATTAAACCTTTTGGACTAGACAGGTGGTGGATTATTCCATCAAATCCAAAGGCTATTTTGGGAAAGACAAGTCAAAAAAGGAGTCTGTGGCTAAGTTTTGGTCATTTTTCAAGGGCAAAATGATAGGGATTTTTGGCACACATCATCAAATTCGAATTCCACTTTCAAAGGAGCAGATCAAAGAGCCTTGGAAGGCTAGGCTACACTTCATCAACTTTCAACCAATGTTT
>ML783057.1:991502-1011476 GCA_009831015.1 Picea engelmannii
TTATCCCATTGTTTAGCTCATAGCCTGATAATAATTCTCTTGATTGTCTCTTAGACCCTGCTTTGCACTGGTTTAGTTACAATTTGTTCTCCACCCACTTTAAAACTACCTGTTGATTAATCAATCTTTGAGAGCACTGTCTATTTGTTTATCATTTTCATGTTTGAATGCTATAAGCTGTATTGAGTTGTCCCATTGATCCACATTTACAAAATACAAAAACATTCAATTCTTAAGTTACCAAGCACCTTTGGTCTGCAACCACAAAGGGTTTCTTGGAGTGATAACAGTGTGGATTTGGTTTCACTCACAGGGACTTGTGTTTTTGCGGCGGGTGTTCTTACTGACTTTGACTTGACAGGTTGCATGTCAGTGGTGTGGGTTTTTGCAGTCTGTTTCTCAACAACCTTTGGAGCCGCTTCGTCAGTTTCTCCCCTAGGCAAGATCTTTTTTGTTGGGGCGGTTGGAAGAGTCTTGTTCCTAGGTCTTAAATTGTACTTCTCGTGTAGTTCGGCTATAATATCATCTGCGATACCCTGATAGGTTAAATCTTCAGAAGTATCATTGCTAACATCGTCTTCCGATCTAATTTCTTTATTTAAAGTTTTTCCGTAATCTTGTCTTGATAAATAGGGTGATTTACTATCGTCGCCAAGATTATTTATATCCTCATCTAATTCTTCAAAATCTTCTAGATATTCCTCTCCAATGAAGTTTTCACTTTTGAAGGGGGTTGGGATTTTTTTATCCTCATTCTTAATTATTTTCTATGGGGCCTGAGGATCAAGATTCCTTATGAAATCCTTTCTAGGAAAATGATCCCTTTTTTATTTATCTAGTTCCATTTTTGAGATATTATTTGACAGTTCTCTAATTACCTTGGCCATCTCGTCTATTTTATCTCCCGAGGATTTCCCCGATCCAGAGGATCCACCTTGTTCTTTGAATTTCCTACTTTCTTTGTTCTCGGTTTCTATTTTTTCTTTTAACTTCCCTGATGCCGTCATGTTCGATTCGATTTCTAGGGCATCATCTTGCATTTTTGTGAGATATGTTGATCTCCTTTCTCTCAATAATAGAGCGAAATCAGGATCAAAGGCTCCAGCAAAAGTCACCTTTGTTGCGGGTTGAGAAGGTTTGACCTCAACCAAGATTTTATTATACAACTTGTTAAACCTTTGCGTGAACTCAAGAACTGATTCTGAGTTTTCTTTCTAAGGGATCCGAATTCAGTTAGGTAATAGAGGTGGTCTCTCCTCTCCCCCCATTGTTTGATAAAAGCATTTTCAAGTTCTTCGTAAGATCTTACAGATCCTGCTGCTAAGGCTCGGAACCAGGTCCTCACTTGTCCTTTGAAAGTCTGAACGAGGAGTCTAGAATAGACATCTTCGTGTTCGATTCCAAGGATATCGGCAAATTGGTCAAAGAAATTTATGTGTTCTTGAGCGGTTAAATCTCCTTCCCCTGTAAATTTGGGAAGGCTTTTCATATAATTTCCGGGAAGGTCGTGTAGGGGAACTGGGAGGACAAGGAGGGCATATCTGGCATCTACCTTAGCAAAGATTCCAGGAAGCGGTGCTTGGCCGCCTGCTGGTCCTCCTGGGGCACCACCCCCAGCTCCTACGCCTCTGTGTGCAGCCATTGATGGATTTGAGGCTAAAGCTCGGAGTGTGTGAGGGGAAGGATCACGGAAGTCTGGGGCATATACTTCAGGAAAAGAGAACGTATCGTTTGAAAGGGGAAGTGAGATGGATCTCTCAAGTGTTTCCTTAACGTTCAACTATGTAAAATCATGCTGACAAAAAGTATGTATGGGTGAAATGATTTGTCTAAAGGATCTTCGTGATTTTAAAATATTTTCCGAATTAGAGACTGGCGAGGTCTGCTTTTCGTCTGGGTTCTTTCTGGTGTTCTTTCGGCTAATAGCCAGTTTACTTATCGTGGAGTCGCCAAGTGAAAAATAAAGGTATCCTTAGAAGATTTTCTATCTTTGTTCACTATCAAAGAAAGAAAGTGTCAATGTCGTTCTTCCCAAGGAAAAGTTTCGTTTCTTCGTTCCCCGACAATGGCGCCAAAAAGATGTTGTTCCTGATTTTATACTTTAAGGCTCTAAAGTATATCGTCAAGGCATCTGAAAAGATAAAGAGACTTAAGGGGTAAGAATCAAAATGTGAAGGGGAAATCAGAGTTGGTTTCTCAACTATCTCTGTCTAGCTTCCCATTGTTCTTGGATGTTGATATCTCTCTCGATAGCTGCCCATGAGCGTTCTAATTCGACCCAGGAAGTTGTTGTTTGCAGGATAGTATTAAATAAGTTCAAAGCAATACTAGTTTGATCTTGAAGGCCATGTTCTATGTTAGGTTGTCTATTATTTGGGACAGTCATGAGGAGTAAATTTTTATTGAATTATAAAAAGTTTTAAAATTTGTTGCTTTAGTTTTGAGGGATGAAATAGAAATAGAACTCAAAATAATAACATAATCACAGTAAAGGTCGTTTCCTGTACTTGAAGTAATTTGAGAATAGTAAAATAATAACAAAGTAACACTGTTGAAGAATATGAGGCTTTAATCGTGAAAGAATCTCATATCGTAACAGAAGAAAGAGAGAAAAACGAGATTTCTAATGAAGTATAAAATATAATCATCCAACTGACCTACAGGTCTTGAAACTGTTGATAGAAATCACAGAGGAAAAAATGTAAATGATTAGATAATCAAATAAATTCAAACTACGATAGAAGTTTGAGTTAAACTATTGCTGATCATTCATTAGAAAGACATGAAAAGAAAGATGTTGAAAGATATTAAAAAACAGAATAAAGGAACACATAGCTTCAAGTTGACAGAATTCAGAATCTCTTCTGCATTATCTGTATCACTGTAAATCGAAAAACTTCTAATACAATTGGCTCCCAAAAAAACAAAAATCCCATTTTCAGTCTTGTGGAATTATATTTATACATGATCACCCAACTTTTCTTTTCTGTTGGTGATTATCTAACTTCCGAAGACTAACGGTTACATGAATGAGCAATGTTGAACCCTTTACATTTTTATTTTAACTTCTTTATTATTTTCGATGATGAAACTTCAAAATAATACTTTATGTCTTTGTTGATGAACTTCCTTCTTCTGTCTTAAGACAACGAACACATTTTCCCAGAAACTACACCAAAACTTTGGGAGCTTTTGGAATATCTTTCGCTTCGAATAGGAAGAACTTTCTCTGTAGTTCAGGCAGACGGTCTTCGATTATCTTTCTCGTGAACTTAATAGTTTGTAACTTTAAGTTCGGCATCACTATCAATTTGTCAATTTGCATGACATTAATTACCTTTATTTGTGGGATCTCTACCTGAATTTCTTCCTGATCCTCCTTGAATCTTAACTAATGCTTACCAATGTTAATTTCTCCTAACAACCCTGAACAATTGTTTCTGCCAATGTTCAATGAAGCTTTCTCTAAAAGGTCGAAAATTCGTTGACAGTTGTCATTAACCTCTCTGGTTATTCTCTTATTTTCTACGAGGTTTGCCTCCCATACCTTGATTATTATATCACCTTTAATCTTCTCTAAAACAGATAGCTTATGAGTCTCTCCGACCTCCTCTTTTGTTGAAAGAGCCACTGCTTTTTGAAAAGTTGTTCTGGCTACTTTCACTTCTCTCTCTTTCAGGAGAATATTCTCCAAGGATTTACTTGTTTCCTGAAAGTAATTATGAATAAATTCTAGATTAAAGAACACTCCCTGTTGCTCTTTTTCTATCTTTGTATGTATTTCCAACACTTGGGCTTGGAATATTTCAAGTTCTACCACTTGATTTTGAATGGAATTAATCTTATTTTGTAATTGTTTATTCATTTCTTCTTGTTGTAGGACCTGTGCTTGACTGACATGTATTTTCAGGTTTGCTTCATCTAAACTTGCTTTCAGTTTTTGAATCTCTTGAATGTCATTGAATCCAGCTCGTTCTAGACCCTTGTTTATCTCCCCACTGATACTTCTTTCAGTCTCCTTTAATTGACTTTGTAGCTTGACTTTGTAACTGAGCTATCATCTGATCTTTCTGCTGCAACATAGTTCTCAAATTACCCACAGAGTATAAATTTACCGATGCTAAGGCTCCCATTGTGCCTACTATTTCTATACCGAATTCCCCCTCTTCGAATTTTTGTCCATCTACAATGATCTTGTGCTTTTTTATCATCATGTTTCCTCTTGGATGCATTTCCTGTTTCAGGATAGCCTTCCTCTTTTTACTAAAAAAGTAATCAGAGGAAGGAATCTCATCCCTAGAAATAGGTTCGAGATCACTAACATATAGATCTCCCTCTTGGGGGTTTCCATAGGTAGACTGCAATGGGGTCAAATAAGTAATAGGACTTCCAAGCTCCATTGATGTTGTTCCTCCTACTTTTTTGGGAAAATCCTTAGGGATTTCTGGAGATGTTTCCAACTCCTTTCCTTTCCCTAACTCTGATTTCTCTGTCTGAGGAACTTTTGTTTCTTGTGAAGGCATTTCAATCTCCTTCATATTTCCCTCTGTATTTGCTTTATCCTGTGCATATGTTTCAAAACCTGGGGGAGGCCCTTCCTGCTCTGGAGGGGGGGTCGTGGATCCACCCTGCAAAATATTTGGCAAACAACTTCTCCTATGACTTTGGAAGGACATGAAGCCAGTCTGTAAGTCGGGTGATAAGGCCCGTACACTGTTCAATACCTCCTCATATGCTTTAACCTATTTGAATAAATCATCATAAACCTACTTTTCGTGTTCATAAGCTTTCATATTGCAGTGCATCAAATGTCTGTTCACTAGCAAATAAGGGTCATGTTTTTTATGTTCGATATTTACCAGTTTAAATTTTTCTAGTGCTTTGGCTTCCACTTTAGAATGGCCTAGGTTTAGCAATGAAAATTTCCAGATATGTACAGGGAAGATTGGCCAGGACTTATTTTGAGCTGCCTTTAGCTCTATTCCAATACCACCTTTCAATATTTGGTGTGCTACCTCTCTACACACCAGTTTGTCTGGGAGGAATTTTGGAAGCGCATGAGGGGGGATTGAGCACCCATAAACCCTAATGTAAGAGAAGTTTTCATCAATGAACCAATCAGCTATTTCTTTGAGGTTTTCTGAGACTATCTCAGAAATGCGAGGGGGTTCACAACCATAAAACATTTTGTGCATTGGAACTACTACGAAATGACAAGTTTTGTAAAACACATTCTTAGCATTCTCTTCCCATAGCACAGAGTGATACTCGTAAATGGGTTCGGGGCAGGTTATGTTCCAACTCCAATTCATCAGGGGAAATGGAGTCACAAAGAAGATTGCGTCCATGATGTACGCTAACATGTAAAAGGCCACTGGCTGACCTTTAGATCTTGCAACTTTGTAATTTGAAACCTCTTGGGCTAGGTTATCAGACAAAATCTTGCTCCAGTTAAAAGTGTATCCTTCTAATGCTTCTTCTAAAAAGGGCACCCATTCTGCAGGGAAATGGCAGGGATTCTGTTTCCCGAAGAGTCTACACAACATAATGGCTACATATACCATGTACTCATTCAAAGATGTTGTGGCATAAATTACAAGGGTATTGGCCCTAAATTTCGATGGACATCTCCGCCATTCTTTGATCAAATCCGGATAAGTTCAGTCTGCTTGAATATACTCCTTCCTTTGAAATTCAGCTATAAACTCGGCATTATAAATGTACTTAGGATTTGGTGAGAGTCTGTACATTACTTGTATATGCTCTGGCTTGAATGAGTCGACAACGACTGCTTGATTGTTTAAAATGCTTCTTGTCGGGATATCGACCTTCTCCAAGGCCCAATTGATCATGTAGTTGTATGCCATGAGCCGAGGGCCTGCTGCGATCCTATGAAGCTCTGCTTATGCTATATCCTGAAGGTGATTCTCGGAATCAACAGGATAATTTTTTATTTCATAATCCAGGAGTTCATGGATTTCTCTCCAGGATTTAATTGAGTCGATGGCGTGTGGCGTAGTGTCGGATATGATATCTCCTTCTGGGTTACGCATCTCTTATGTATCTTCACTCTTCTTTGGTTCTTTCTTTGGCACCATAGCTCTATGTTAGATGGAAAACATGTCACAGAAAAGAAGCATATGAGCTTGGTCGAATGTTAATTACCTTTGAAAGACAGAACAAGCATAGGTTTTGGAACACAGACTTTTAATTCGCCTTAAACTCGTTTTATGACGAAAACACTGACGCAGCTGACCTGTAATTAATTACATTTAATGCAAATAATATTTCTGAGACATGCATTAGTGTCGCAACATTTATCAGTTATATGTTTATTAATATGGCCGTATTTTGGCGCTTTTTGAATTCAAAATTCGGAAGATTTCATTCAACGGTACTGAAAATGAGAAAAAACCTAAGAAGTTTAATTACCATTAATTGTGTTTTTAAAACAAATTTAGTCCATTTTAAAAGATGATTATGGTTCGAGACTTCACGTTTCAGGGTTTCGGGGATCGTGGATACATGAGGTATGTCATCGATAAACCCCGATTCCCGATATTGCGAAATCACGATGAGATTAAGCTAGTCTTTAACTTTTGAATTAGTAGATTAATTAATCAGGATTTAAAATTAACTTCCATTCTTTCAGGGTTTCGGGGATTGTGGATACATGATGTATGTCATCGATAAACCCCGATTCCCGAAATTGTGAAATCATGATAAGATTAAATTAGGCCTTAAATTTCGTATTAATAAATTAATTAATCAGGATTAAACTCACTTTCATTCTTTCGGGAAATCGGGGATCGGGATTTCGTCATACAATATGTAAGGAAAACACATGGTTTGAGTTGACCCGAATCCCGAAAGGTTTAAAAAATTATTAATCAACTCCTTTAGGGTTTAAATTACCGTGATTTTAAGAATAACTTTACAGAAAGCACGTCGGGATTTTTTTTTAAAACAGTTTTGGTTTTTTGCCTTCGATTAATTAAAGAATAAATCTTGTCAGGACTTCGGTACCGAGCTTTTGGAAATGATAGCGAGGGTTATGCTTTAAGAAAATCCGAAACCCGAAAAAGGAAGGTTTTCGTCTTAAAGATAAAAAATTTAAAAATTGTTTCAACAGGAGTCATAGATACAGTCCTTCCTTGACGACTCTACGTTTTCATGCAAAGGTGACATAAGCTTTGAGAGTTTCCCCCCAATGCACGGTCCACCGAATGATCTGGAACCAAGCGCCGCATTGACTCTACCTGAGGCCTCTCGCCTGCTAGATTTGAGTGGATAAATTACCTCGTGGTAGATACCTCGGGCATACAACTCTGTTCGAATCCAATGGTTCTAAATCCACCAAATCAACCACCCTTTTTAATCTCCGACTACGGATGAACCCTTCCCATATCCTTGTTGTCTTTGTCGAAATTGAGCTCGACATCATCTGTTGTACTCCTAGCTTGAAATTTCTGATAGAACATTCATGACAGGTCGACCACCAAATCTACCATCTGCCTCCCTAATGCCTCCAAGGAATCCCCGCCATATGAGGATTTGGCTCAGATCCACTAAAACTAAACCCCTACCATATAACTTAGAGCTTGATTTTCAGCTGGTAGCCATAGATTACCTTGAACCTCTGTTATCCATGGGATCTCGAACCTCTGCTATCCATGGGATCCTCGACTCTCGAGATATCTAGGACTCCTCAAACCTAATTAGGGCATGGTATTTATTCACTAAAGAGATTCACTTATATATCTATCCTTGGAAGATAGGGATACCCCTTGGCCTTTGGATCTAGCCTAAAGTGGAGGAGAATATATTAGGGCATGGTATTTATTCACTAAAGAGATTCTCTTATATATCTATCCTTGGAAGATAGGGATACCTCTTGGCCTTTGGATCTAGCCTAAAGTGGAGGGGAATATTGTGTTGAGGTAAAAATTGTTCAATTCCCATCTTGTTTCTCCAAGGTAGTATCTATGGTTTGGTTTTCCACTAGGGTGTTAGTTTAAGCAGTAATAGAGTCTAGAAGAGAGGCATTAAATCTTAAGAAAGTTTTAGATTTGTATTGTACTCCAAATATAATGAGATCAATTTGAATAAATCCACTATTTGTTTTTATGGGGTCAATGACGATGATGTTATGGTTTCCTCTCAAATGTTTCCCTTTTAGAAGATCAACTTTTAGGATGGTTTGAAATATTTAGGTTTTTTTCTTGAACCTAATGACATGAAATCAAAGATTAGGGTTGGCTCATTGAAAAGGTGGAGAAAATATTACCTACTTGGTGTAATACACGGTTGTCTAGATGAGGGAGGCTCACCTTACTTAAATGTATAATATAAATCATTCTTGTTTATTGGATTTCTTTAGCTTTCATTTCCAAAGGTGTTCTAGAGAGAATTAGGAGACTTAGTTTCATAGTCCCATGGTCCATGAATAAGGAAAACAAGGGAATTCCTTGGGTTAAATTATGGGAGTTATTGTTCCTAAAGAGATGAGTGGGCAGGGTTTAAAAAATATACACTTGTTTGGCAGAGCTTTGGCTACAAAGTGTGTATGGAGGTTTATTTTTGGTAAATGGATTTCGTGCTAGGCGGTTACTCAAAAATATATTGAGTTGGACACGGTGGAATGTTAGATTATGAACCCATAAAAAAATTATCAGTGTCTCTATCATTTGTAAGGCTATAGTCCTCACATTTACCTTGATTGGAAAATGGCTTGTCTCAAAGTTGGGAAATGGGAAAAGAATTAGGATTGGTAAAGACCCTTGGGTTGGTAGTGAGGAGGGGCATAAGTTGTCAAAACCTTTGCTTATTGTTCTCCATGAGAATGGGATTTTGTACCTAAATCAAATATCATATATAGAACTAACTACTACCTAGAAAAATGAATGGAAACTTGCTAGCATGCTTGACATAAGTGGAAGAGATGAGGTGGACTAAGAAATCTATATTGCAAAACTAAGATCAAGCCATGTGAGAATCAAGGACATGGATGATGAACTAATTGGTCAAAAAATCTAGCTAGGGGAGTGTACAACACTAATGTGGGATACAATGCTTTATGTGATTATGATGGGTGTGGACTGAGAAATCTATATTGCAAAACTAAGATCAAGCCATGTGAGAATCAATGACATGGATGATGAACTAATTGGTTAAAAAATCTAGCTAGGGGAGTGTACAACACTAAGGTGGGATACAATGCTTTATGTGATTATGATGGGTTAGGTTAACTTGTATGTTAATAAGAGGCATTTTCGAGATCAAGTCTCCTCTTAAGTCCTGTATCTTTATGTGCTTTTCTCTCAGGAACAAGCCTCATACTTGGGATCTGTTGTAGAGACATGATAGACATGATCCTAGCAAGTGTTTCCCATGTAAAGAGAATGAGGAAATGATATAACATTTGCTAGTAACATGTTCTTATTCGGTCTAGGTTTGGAATAAGGTTGAATGTATCACATAATTAAGGAATTCTTGGGGGGAGGGACTCCACTGGGGGAGCTTTGAAACCTTGGTGGTCCGATGTTTCTTTGAAAACAATGTTCAAAGCTCTTCCCCCTCCACCCTTATCATAGTTTGGGGAATTTTGCTTGCACATAATGCATGCTTATTTGAAGATAGACTTATTCCTCCTCTTTAGTGCAGTGTGCAAAGTAAGTTAATTTTGTATTTCTTTAAGCACACTCAAAAAGTGAAGCCTCGAAGGAAAATTTCTAAAGAGCAAGGAAACTTTTTAAAGAGCATATTGATAAAAGTGGAGCTTATGCTTACATCAATGGGGCTTTCCAAGGGAATCCACCTATAAATGGGGTTGGGGGAGTCCTCTTTTTGAGTAATTCTCATTTTTTAAAATTCAAAGTAAGATGAGGCAAAGGTTCCAATAACTCTAATTAACTTATGACTCTAATGTTGCTTCTTATGCTCTGGGTTGACAAAGGTGTCTCAAAAATTCAAATCTTTGGTAACTCAATAATAATGATTGCACGTTAATAATTTCAAAATTTTATTTTAGAGTTCATATCTAATGAGATCCAAACTTTCAAATCTACAAACAAATATGGCCTTTCAAAAAGTGTTTGCATTTTACTCCAGGTTTGTGGCAAATTTAGGAGTTCTCGGAGAGACACCCCTTTGATGTTATTCTCTCTTCTTTTTTATAGCCATCCAATAGTATAGATGAGTTGAATTTTGCTTTAGGGTTTTTTTAAAACTAATTCAAGAGTTACGATGCACATATATCAAAGAGTAGGAGATTATTGAGCTTTTTCTGGCTTTAATTTTGAGGAGTGGGAGTGGTTGTTAAGGGTTTTTTTAAAACTAATTCAAGAGTTACGATGGACATATATCAGAGGGTAGGAGATTATTGAGCTTTTTCTCGCTTTAATTATGAGGAGTGAGAGTGGTTGTTATCTTTTTGAAAGATTTTTTTTTTTTTAATCTTTAAGATTTTGAGATGATTTCATTTTTTTTTTCTTAAAAATAAATCATTTTCGACTAAAATATTATAATCATTCACAAAAAGTAATTTTGTTTTACATGAATAACAACTAGATTAAGAATTTTTTAGGATTTTTTTTTAAAAAAATTCAAAAACAGAACATAAAAAGAAATAAAATTTATAAAGGACGAATTTATTTTCATGTGAATATTTATAAGCGAGTAAACTCAAAAGTAAAAAGAGTCATGGAAAAGAATTATAAAACAGAAAGTGTCCCAAATTTTGAAAAGAGTCGGGAGTCAGGACAGGGAAAAATAAAACTACAAAGATTTATCACTCGCGAATATTTTACTTTAACAAACAAATAGAAACTTCCATTGCAGGAAAACCTATTTTATTGTTATTCTTAGATATCTTTATTGGCTTGTCGTGTCACCTTCGGCCTACCGACTCACAGAAACCGGCTTACCAGGATTCGCAGAAACCGGGTTACCAATACCAAAACCAGCAGCCATGTTTCCATTCGCCGCACACAGAAGAAATGACACAAAACACAGAAAAAAAAAGGGCTTTCTTTCTGTATGTGGAATCGCGTATAAATGGAGGAAACTCGTGAGAGGGTCGATAAATCCGACGAGCTTTGATTGTACAAAGAACGTTTCAGTAGCATATCAACATTGTTTTACTGTGAGTGGAATAGAGAATAGAGAAGAGAATGTATACTATGGCGATGTTGTGGTCTGAGGATTTGAAGAGGCTGCGTGAGCGCACCCCACAAAAGGAGGGAGTTTCGAGTAGTGTGCCTCAATCCACCATGATCGCGGATTCCTTATTGAAGCACCCTTCTGCCTTGACATCACACTCCACAACGGTCCAACAGTTGGAGTCAATGGGCGAAGAGGAGGATGATAAAAAGAATGCCCATTTCCTCAAGCGCTTGTCTGTTTCCTTGTCTTCTTCTTCCACCATCAATACGATGGTGGAGTGCTTCTGTCCTTGATCACAGAGATTGCATTTTCTCTATATGTACTTACAGTGCCAGCAAGGCATTGAGTCTGTGTCATGTTTTTTCAATTCGGGTGTAGATGAATGTGGTCCTGAAGCAAAGATGATGTAAAAATTTAGCATTTGTTTGACATGTTTTGTTCAAAGAAACTGGAGACAGAAGTGAAAATATGTGTACAGAAGTCATGAATTTTTTATTTTGTTTGGAGAGTATCCTGTGATTTCAAAAAGATGCGATGTGTCATTTTCTTTTTCAGTTTCAGCTTTACCATTATGAAAGTATTACAAACTTTGTCCTGGTAATCATCCAATTTGATTTGATGGTGTGCTGTTTTTTATTTATATTTTTATATAATTACATTTGATCGAAGTTTGTTTTTCTCCCCAGTTTTTTGTTTTTTACGAGGTTGTAACGTTTTTCTAAAGTCAATAATATTTATGATTAAAAATAAAAAATATATTTTAAAATTTAAAATAATAATAATAATAATAATAATAAATTTTATTACCTCTGGCCAACATTTCTTTCGACTTTAACTCGCCATGGATACGAGTAGGCGCATTTAAGTGATGAGCCCCTTCGCGCAAGGGAAGGGTACTAGCCATCAACGCACTAACCAACAGGTTTTAATGGTCATGGCGGTCATGTTAGCACTTGTCCTCATCGCCCAGGTAGACAAAGCAAAGAGCCAGTTGCTCTTTGCAGCCTCCGCTCCACTGGAACAGCAGCATTGCCGCAGTTTCTCCTCCACCCCACTGGAATAGTGGCAACACCCTGTGGCCTCGTCAGTGTTATGGAGCAAAGCGACCTTTCTGGAAAGAACTCCGGCAATCTACCGGACCCCCATCATGCCTAGAGCGAGAGGGAAGCCGCGTAGGGGTGCTGCCTGGTATACGGTTGAATCACGGTGCCAGAGGAAAAAGAAATTCGAGAAAGCCATGGCAATGGCAGCCATCTGAAGGAGCACGACACCAAGAACGCCTCAAATGGCGTACGTGGAAGAAGTTACCCCGGAGGGTGGCTTGGAGAGCGTCCCCGAGCACACTCTGTTCACAGTGCCGAAGAACTGGAACCCACCTTCGGAATTTGGTTCAGACAGCAAGGCATGATTGAGCCCCCAAAATGAATCTCCTCGACAATACCTTTCCAACGAGCTATCACATGCCTAAAACGGAGATCGTATGCAAAAGTTATGACCCCGGGAAGTTGATATACTCACTTACCCAAACGGGGCCCACATGACTTTTGGCGCTTCATCTCCTAGGGTTAGGTTTTTGGATGTCTAGGACTTTTAGCATTCCCGTTTATTGTAAAAGGGCCTTCAGAGCCTCATTGTAATCATCTTCTTGCAAAGGCGAGTAGCCATCACATCTCTTCTCAGAGATACGTTGCCACCATTCTAGCGAGTCTTTCACTCTGTATTTTTACAGTCTCTGTACATTTCTCCGATTAATAGAAATCGTGTATTACTGTATATCTATGTTTATGGTTGCATCTCTGATACATTTCTGTTATATTATTGAATATCTGCAATATCTCTGTGCATTTCTTTATTATATCTCCGCTCTCATTTCGTGCCGAAAATAATCCGGATCACAGGCTCAAAGGTTAAATGATGCTCAAAATTAAAATTTGTTTTTTCTGTTATAATTTAGGCTTCGGGCCAGTTAGCTCTCAGTTTTCTTAGAACTAGTTCATGACATCCAGTTCCATCTTCATGTTTGATAGTCATGGTTTCCTTCGGGTAGGACGACGCACTGTTAATTTTGTTAATTTTGTGAATTGGGTAACACATGGCCAGGGATGCCCAGCTGTCCCGGTTTCCTGTTTAGGTGGGACAGCTGGCATCACAAGTGGCTACTGTATTTTGCTTATATTAATATAGCAGGTCCCATCTTTTTACTTAAAAAAATAATAATAAATTTTATTACGTACATTTTAATCTAATGGCTAACAATTAAAGATGTTGGCATATTTTTAGTCGTCTTCCCAAATCAATGAATCTGATTTACTCTTCATAACTTCCTTGTATTTTTGAATGCATCTGTTAACCTGTTAAGCCTTCATAACTTCCTTATTGTCTAAAATTTGTACTTCTTAAAAGAGTATTTATGTGACAAATACTTTTCTATACCTCTCCATGACTTCTGTCAAATAGTGGGATTGAGGTATTTTAGTTTATGGTTCTTCATCTTGTTCCATTCCATTAAAAAAAATATCAATTACATGGACAAAATTGCATGCATGAACAAAGTCGTGATTCATGATTAATCTTTTGCTAAGTATATATTTAAATCACACCCAAATTAAGTAACAATTCTAAGATCAAACATGATTTTCTCTAAAATATTAAGCACCACTCAGAGCAATTTCACCTAGAAAAGGAAGGAGGAATTTGTAGAGCAGGCAATTTGTTTCCTCTAGGTGGCCATTTCACCATCTGACTCGTTTTCAAGAGAGGAATAAGGTCACGGGGAGGGCTTCTTTCGTGTGAAAGATTCGGCCTTGAGCAAATGATCATCATTGCTTCGTGCTCAATTGATTAGGGTATTTAAATGTAATCTCCCACATAACATAGTGTATCCTTAACCATTATTTACTATAAAACCTTCAAATATAACCATTATCAACATTACTTTGAAGCCAAGAACACATATAGCATGGCATGGTATTTTTTAAAGTAATTTTGTAAAGTTTAATAAAGAATATTGCTAATTTTGTTATAAAAAATAATTTGGTATTTTCATTTTTTTTTATTTGGAGGAAGGAAAATTTTAAATATCTATACAAATCTTCAAGTGCAGAAACCTCGATGAATCTTACTAATTCTTAAAATGCCAACCATAAAATGTTTGTCCATATATTTGTAAAAGTATTCAAATTTATAAGAATTTTTATATAGTTTCTAGAAAATTTTGGTTATTTGTACATTAAAATGCTTTATCCTATAGAATTTGGGTGAATCATTTTAGAAAAAATGGAAATTAGACAGTCTTTTTTGAAAAAAAACATGGAAAATTAACCCATGGATGAAATTTAACCCCTAAAATTTTCCCTAATTTAAAGAAACCTCCAAAATATTCTAAAGAACTTTAACTTGATATGACACCTTGAATAGAAATAAGATGAATAACTTGTGTAATGGGTTCATTGTGCTCATTGCATCATTTCCTCTCTGTCCAAGAAATAAAAACGAACTAACTTATTCTTAATAGTAATGAGGTTCAAATCTATGAACATCATTATAAATTAGTAACTTTAAAAAAAAAAAACATAAATCATTATAAGAAAGAGATTTACTTGTTTTTCCAAATTTCATTAATGTTGACCCCTAAACTTCATATTCCATCACTATAAATATTAGTCAAACAATACTAGATTTATTTAATACTCTTGACAAATGAGGATTAAACAAATTTCTTAATGAAAGCCAATTTTTAATCTAACATATTTAACAAAAAGCACATAGCAACTCTGGATTGTACAACTTCACATTGA
This sequence comes from Picea engelmannii, assembly GCA_009831015.1. Taxonomy (NCBI): domain Eukaryota; kingdom Viridiplantae; phylum Streptophyta; class Pinopsida; order Pinales; family Pinaceae; genus Picea; species Picea engelmannii. The sequence continues at coordinate 1,006,463 of ML783057.1, forward strand.
CAAATGGTATTGCATTTATTATTTCATTTAGAAACCCCTAAGGGTTTGGCTTACTCAAAATCGAACTCTTCCAATGCTTCCAAGGGATTCAATTAAGTCTTAGAATGGTAAATAAAAAATCACCTTTCAAAAAATGTAATTTTTTAATTTGAAGATAACAAATATTTTAAAATATTAAAGAAATGGTTACATTTTTAACAATTTATCAATATTTTAAATCCCAACTTTTGGGTACTTAATGGTCATTGTACATTCAATACTCATGGCTAGGATGGATTTGATTCATGATTAATACTCATTGCTAAGATGGATTTGATTCATGATTCAATACTCCTTGTTTTCGTCTGACATCTAAATATTATAATTATTTCTATTATTGTTTGTTCTCATATATTCTTTGATATGGTATACCCTTCCACATCATTATATCCATCACATAGTTTACATTCACATAATCTTACTATTATATTGGCAAATTCACCATTTTTAAGTGACATTTAATGGAATCTTTCTAAAGAATCTTAGACACATTATCTTTCTAAACTRCCAYTTGAACTCATGTTCCATGAGCATTGTCAATCCTTATCAATATAAGAATTGACATCACATTTACCATCCATARTGTGTTGAAATTCACACTCACCATAATGCCATTTCATTTGTCATMTTTTCCTCCTCTCATGGTTATTCAAAACACCAAAACAATTGGTCATGGGTTATGCKGTAAATTGTAATGGCATTGGAAACTTATTAGCAAGATTAATTACGAAGTGTGTGTGGCACAATGGCAATATTGAAGACCAAAATTTATACATGAAATGACTCTTTCTTCAAGTTCACATATTCTCTCTCTCTAAACGTATGTGATACATTGATTCATAGTTATTTTGTTGCAAATTTAGCTATGCTATGCCTATTCTTGTTATAAGTCATGACATGCCCAATCTATATAATGCACTCATAATCCCAACAAACATGTAACATGAATCTCTCATGATAGATTCATTCAAGTCACCTCTTCCTTATAGTCACTCAACCTCCCAGTTCAACCATCCCCTTCTTTAATAAACAATACCTCATGCTACCCATCATTTGTTGAGGCTTTTTTGAACAAGAAGAGCATAGACTTATAGAGTCCCAGTTCTACAGCATCCCTCTGTCTTGCTCTATCATAACATAACATAACTCATGGTGATCAAGGCATATCATCGAGTTCCAATGTTACTACAATGGCATCCTTTTATTCTTTTCATACAAATCCATCATCTCAACTCTATTATATACACATATTTACGATGATATCTCATCATAATAATTCCAATTATAAATTTTAAATCTATTTCACATAGAAATTAGATTTCAGAAGTATGGGATTCTTCTCATAATGTTTGGCCCTTGCACGTGGTACTAAGTAGTATTCATTACGGGTTTACACTCATTGCCATATCCAACACAATTCTCCTTGCAATATGAACTTTCAATAAACCAAACAACTGTGAGTATTCTCTCATATAACCCTTTTATTGCAACATTTACAACAATCGATGAAATGATCTCAGAGTTATAACACACTAATAATTCAAAAAAATTTAGTCGTTAATCATATTAAATGAAATGAAACCATCATTCATTATATATGCATTACTATCACACTAAGCATTGCATAATGTAATCAAATATTTATGCCAGTAAACCAATGTGTCAATACTCATGTTTTGGTTAGATAATCACTCTAGACTTCATTGAATGAACATTTTATAATTTATTATTAGTTTGTTTTGTTTTCTTTTGTGGGGTGAGAGATTCATACCACTCCCTTCACTATTCAATAGTCCCTCAAGAGTATTGAAAGGTCTTTACTTTCATTTCTCCATAGTCCCTCAAGAACCCTTCCATGACATTTAGTTATACAAGTGCATTTTTCATACAAGTAGCCAATTTCATTCCTAGTGCTTTAAAGCAACTTAAAGTGGTTTGTTTCAAGTAGCCTCTTCCAAGTTTCAGTTATTGGAACAATAATCACCTTAATGCAAACATGAAGTTGTCTTTCATATTTATGTTTACATTATATTTGGTACACACATCCACTAGCTCCTAACTCTTGTCTCTTAAGTAGATAATTTGTTGTTTATGCTATTAATCATGGATTGTTATTTTAAGGCATTTAATCACTTATTGGAATACCTGTACTTTACATTATCATATATCTTGCAGATTCATTGAAGTGAATCATAATCTTGCATGGTGTTTTTTTTCCAAGAAGAGAAAAAACATTTTTTTCCAAAAAAATAATATACATATTTCAGTCCCATACGAGACTATTCATTTTTTGCTCTTTACATTGCTATTCAAAAAGACTTTACAGTCTAAAAAACAAAACATTTTCCTTTGATTTTACACTCTTTTCTCCTTATACCATATTAAATACATACTATCCTTTATCCAAAGATTATTTCATAAAGGAAATATCCCCAATGCACTATCCATCATAAAATTCCTAAAACATGAATGCTCCATTCATTAGAGACATAGCTTATTTTGATAACTTGTATGTTGTTTCGTTTAATTATTTGTAGATGTGAGAGCATGAAAATCATTCAAGTTCATAGAGGAAGGAAAGGATCCGCTGCTTCCGTGTATTAAGATTCACCACCTGTAATTCATATTTCCCATTTACCCAATCTATTATAACCTTGGAGTCACTAAACATATGCATTTTTCTCGAATTCAGAGATGAAACCATGAAAAGAAGAGTCCACAAAGAAGCAAGCTCTACTTTTGTGTTTGACCATGGCCTGGAGTATATAGGATATTAAAAAAATGGTTTTCAACAATAAAAATAATAACCCCTGAGCCACATCATGTTGGGTGACCTTGACTTGCCTCGTCAAAAAAACCCAAGGGACGTTTTTGTATATATTAGGTGCCACTAGCTTTTTTTGCTTTTGGTTTTTCTTCTCAATTATGAATTCATGAGAGATATTTGAGATCATACGTGCAACAATCAAAGGGGGAATCAATTTATCCTGGAAAATGATCATATTTATTTTCCATTAGATGAAGTAGATTAAGAAAAAAGGACAAGCCTGAAAAGGATAAACACTAACATCTTCTTTCCAGAATTTAACCCACTCCCCGAACACACCTTCCAGATTCTAGAATTTTACATTCCAAGGTGCAACCACTTTTTCCATTACTTTTTGTGTGAAACTACATGAAACAAAAAGATGTTGTTATGTCTCTTGCTTTTCCTTATAGAGTGAGCATCAAATTGGACCAATCCAACCCCACTTTAGACCATTGTCCCAGGGGAGCATTTTGTTTTCCAGTGCTAGCCATCCCAAGAGCTTCACCTTAGCCAGAGCATGCATTCCCCATATGAAAGGCCACCACAATTTTTTGTCACCCTCAAACTCTCTCTCCACAATCATTTTATAGCTTAATTTCTCTATATAATTTCCAGTCTTCTCATTCCTTGCCTAGACTAAGGAATATTCTTTTTTTTTGTCAAGAATAATGAAATTGGAGGACAACACGCCCGTGAACAACGACTACTCCTCCTTGTTGTTCTCTTCCAGCTCCAACATAAAAACCGATTTCCATTCAGTGTGTCCAACACAGTCCATCCTGCTAGAGCAAGCATCCCAGACATAGTAGATCCCTCTTGTGTGAAGCTTAGCTATCAAACTGTCTGAAAGTTTGTAACCCGTTGCTGAGATGACCTAGCGATCCTCTCTCATCCTGACTTCATTTCCATTTCCAATATGACATGATAAACCTTATTTGATCAATGGGTAGGCCTCCATCATAGCTTTCCAACCGATAGATCCATTCGCCCATGACTTTCTCATAACTCTAATCCAATCCACTTTTGATAAACTTGAAAGATATTTGGAAGACATAACTCTTCCCCATAACAAGTCATTATGGATGAAACGCCACAATATTTCCACTGCGAGATATTTTATGAAACATAAAATATTATTAATTCCACATCCCTTGAGGTCCTTAGGCATAGATATATGATTCCATTTGACTAGAGGAAGACCTCCAAAATCCATTATCCTTCACCATAATAACTGAAAATAGAGTTTTTGAATTCTTGAAAGAATTCCTTTTGGAATTTTAGCAATCTCCACCCAGTAGACTGGAATGTTGCTCATAACCAACTTCATTAAGACCATCCTACCACCCTGAGAGATCCATCTGTAAGACTAGGAGGATATCCTTGTATGGATATTTTTAATGAGCCAAAACCAATCAATAAAAATATATGAGTTTGGTTTTAATTTGAACCCAGGATACTTTAGCCTTGCGTTAATACTCTTACATGCAGAAGGGAGAATCTTCTGAAGCTGAACCTTTACATCCACTCGTAATTCATTATAAATCGTGTTTGATTTGACCATATTTTATCTAGAATGATTCTAGAATAGCTTTCCAAGCTTTGAACTCTTGAACAAATCCTGCACCAAAAATATTGACATCGTCAACAAATAACAAGTGTGTTAGAACTTCTGTGGGAGTGATTTTTAGACCTTTGATAATAACCCTCCTACATGCTTGGATGATTATCTTGCTTAGCCCTTCTTCTACCAATAGGAAAATAAAAGGGGATAGGGGATTCCCGGTGAAGGCCCCTAGATGACCTGAAGGAAATGGAGGGAGAATCGTTAATGAGAACAACAAAGAAGATGACTCTATACAAACCATCATCCAATTGATTGGATTTAGATTGAACCCCATTCAAATAAGAGCTACCCCCATTTAAATAAGAGCTAGATGGACGAAGGTCCAATTCACTTTATCATAGGCCTTGGAAATATCTAATTTCATAACAATGGAGGGTATAATTTTGTTTTTTATGGAATGAAGAGATTCTTGAGTAAGGGATACCACATCATGAATCTAACACCCAGATAGAAAGCCATACTGCTCTTTTGATATGGTTTCACTGAAGATGGGTTTTAAATGGTTTGCAATGATCTTATAAATTAGGTTGCCACCCGAGACA
>ML783057.1:1046490-1062307 GCA_009831015.1 Picea engelmannii
AAATTCACTCAAACAATATCCAAATAAATGATATGTAGTTATAAACAATTTAGAAATGAATTTTACCACTAGAAATGTAAGATAAACTTGTTGCAATATTCTAGTTAATTAAATAGAAACTAGGTTTAAGAATAATTGAACTTTTAAGTACAAAACCTAGCTTGAGGGTTTCCCCAAATCTAATTTTTATTTATGTTATGCAAATTCCAAATTTGAGAGAGCATTGAAATCAACCCAAAACAAGATAATCAAGTCCTTGAAGCATAATACTGTTGGGTCAATTTTCCTCTTTAAGGTTTAGAGGTAAAAAATGAAGCACAAACCCTTGATAAACTAGTCTAAGAAATTAAATGAATATTGAACTTTGCACTAGACTATGAAAGAAATCCAAATTGTAATTTTTTCTTTGATTTTCCATTAGATTTCTTTCTAAACAAAGATAAAGTATTTGAATTTTGTGGTTTTTGGTTAGTTTTGGGGAGAAGACAAGTGACTTATTCCAACTAGGGCTTATGTGGTCGAGAAGTATGCCCCTCTTAGAATTGATATATATTATCTTAATGGATTAGGGCTAAGAGACTAGAACCCTAGGGGTAACATAATCTCTTATCTAATCAAGATAAGGTATGTAGAAGGCTCTATAAGAAGGGGTTCCCAAAGGAAGCACCTTCACCAACAATATCAACTATAGCTTAATAAAATACTAAATTCTCTTGCTAGGGATTCAAAGGAAACACAAAGCAAGGAATTGAATAAATACCAAACTAACAAAAGTAGAAGGAAGGGATTTACCCTAAGACATCTTCCTTCCAAGTGGTAGTCTCACACTTGAAACAGATCAATCTTGAAAGCTTGTAGTAGTCTTAAGCAAACATAATAAATATTTAATGCACCAAAGTGAACCAAGAGAGAAGAGCTCCAAGAATTGACACTAGTGCTTCAATAGATAGATATTCAACAAAATTGTAATCTCAAAGAAGTAGCCAACAACAAAAACCAATTGGGATGAGAGGAGGGGCCTATACTTATAGAGGAGACTTCATCATCCTTCTCATTCAATATTATTTTCTATCTCCTTAGATCTATCCTAGGAGAACTACAAAAATGACTTTTCTTCCAACTAACTAAATGATACCAAGTCCAAATACAATAAAGATGTTCCACATGTACAATAACTACTCTAAGAGAGTAGGTTTTCAAACAAAAGAGGTTGAAATAAGGTCCAAAGAGGTTCAATGTATCTCCCAAATGCAAGGGGAGACCATCAAAAATTGGGAAGATGCCCCTCCATTCAAGAAAAGTCCAACAAGATGCCAACGTCTAGCCTCAAAGCATGGAATGGCCACACATTTGGGGTAAATTAGGTCCAGAAGAAAGGACAAATCCTCCAAATAAGTTCCAACATCTACATATGATGTATCTGAGGTGAAAGAACATCCTCACATCATAACCTGCATGAACCATGGAAGGACTCTATCCAAGTAAAAAAAGTGTCCACATGTGCCAAAACATCTAGTAGAATAGTCCTCCAAGGCTCTCAAATCAAGTGAAAGATGCCTCAAAACTGATGAATGAAGGGAGCGCTCAAGGATCTAGGATGTGGCAAGTAAAGAGAAGATCCATGCATGTAAGAATATCCCAAAATTGCATCGAACAATGAGATCGAAGCCTAGGGATTCATGAACTGCCTCAAGATCTGTGAAATTTCCTCGAGCACCATGTCTCTGCATGAGCAATTATAGAGTCATGTACAAGATTCCACAACCAAATTGTGGCAAATACATAAGTGGGGATCCATGCTTATGCATAAGATAAGTATTCTTCCATAGGTGTGACAACCTTTACAATATGATAAACACTTTTACATAAGGGTAAAGAGAAAAATATTAGAGGTTCTCTAAGTCATGTGTCCTGGTAGATCCATCCCAAGACCCTCACATACCTACCTTGGCCATAAATGAGCTCCAAATGATAGTTAGCTAAGCCATAAGAGAAAGGACTATCCTGAAATGGGGAATAAGAGGACTGACCATGACCAACCACAAAGGGGCTAGAAATACCACATCCTAGGTAAAAACACTTTTACATAGATCATCTAAGCATAGTCCAATACAATACACGAGTACAAGATTATCACACTTTTGGTTGATCATAATACAATAGTGCAAAGCATCATGGTGGCACATCTAATCATGGTACTCTGAGTTCTAACATCAGTAAGATAAGATCAAAATCTACTCATATGATGGGTCACATCTAGAAAAAATGAGGTGTACTTAAGTGAAACTATGTTGTAACAGCGTGATCCAACTTAGGGACATGTGCTCAACTCGACAGTGCATTAGAACTCCATAATCAAGGATGATTTTAGGGGCTAAATTTCTCTCATGGGCTAATTTTCCATGGTTTTTCCCAAAAAAAGATTCGCTACTCTAAAAAAGATTTGCCCAAATTCTATAGGATAAAATTATTTTACCTTAAAAATCACCAAAAATTTATACAAACTATACAAAATCCTTATAAATTTGAATATTTTTACAAAAATATCTCCAAACATTTTATAGTTGGCATATGATGGATTAGTAAGATTCACCAAGTTTTCTACATTTTAAAATAAATTTCCATCCTTAAAATCATCCCTGTCCAAAATCTATAAAAGACATATTAAACTTAAACATTCTCACCATATGGATGTCAAATACAAGGGAGGGGTGAAAACACAAATGTCGTGTCCCTTCCCTAAGATAGAAATAAAACCATGTGTAAATGAAATGGAACAAAGGACAAGTTAGTAGCACCATATCTTAGAGAAAATATATAACATGTTAACATAATATTTCTTTATATCTTATACTTGACCTTCAAATGTCTCTTGATTTTCAATGGAAGCATGAGAAGATTATTCATCATTGTTTTCTTATTGAGGTGATGAAACAAAATCCTCAACGGCCTCATCATCTCCAAGATAAGGATAAGGTGTTTATTAAGGATTTTATTCAACAATATCATCTTTGCTTATCACATTATACATTTCCTCGATATTTTCAATATGGGGTGTCCATCCCTTATATCTTTCTAACTCTGGAATATTATGCAATAATGGATCATGGGAGGGAGGAGAGGTATTATCCTCTTCATGTAATTCATCTTCTAGATTTAGGGGAGAAAATTGACCACATTTTCCTTCAATATAATCACAGAAAGAAAAACATGCATTCTTTATTTTTTATATTTCCACAAGAAGATTAGATGGTGCATTATCATCATATTCCATTATTATATCATCAATCTTTTTCTTTATTTTTTCTTTGATATCAAGAAAGACACACACATATTCAACTTCTTCATAACCATAGATCCAATGCCTCTAGAAACATTTAAGCAAACATGGGAACAATTTTGTCTCTTTGATCTTGAAATTACAATACATATCCCATGCTCCTTTTCCTTGTATTGAATATGAAAATGTTTTCATCAAGATATCTTCATAGAAAATGTTAGTATTTACCATATAGTTCATAAAATATTCAAGGTGACTTGAAGCCAACCAAGAATTTCCATCAAACTTTGGGACACAGGTAAATACATTGATATGGAGCATATGTGGAAATCTTGGAACATATGATATATCCAAAGAAACAAATACATTTGCATGAAATTTTCTCTTGTTAGAGACCATACTTGAAATATACAAGGTGATGATTTTTTAAAATTGAATAATTGCATACCAATAATACAAATATAAAATATGTGGAGTCACCAATATGCCTTGAAGATTATGAGAAATTGAGTTCATCAATAACCTTCCTATGCTTTGAATCAATTCAAATCCCAAGTTATATTTATCTTTTCATCCTTCTTTATGTGAATTACTTCTTGTAGTCTATTTCTTTGTTAATTTTTCTTTATGTGGAGTCCCCATATGAGATATTTAAATTAATATTCACAACATCCTCATCAAAACACACATGCAAGATGAATCCCAACAAAAATTGGGTGATTGACTTTATCCCCAACAATGATGCCAAAAAGAGGGAGGCAGGTGTGGGGGGGATTCTTTATGATCCCGGGGGTAAAACAACTTCTCGTTATCACTGGAATCTAGGGATGGAAACTAACAACAAAGCTGAGGCCTACACCCTTTTAAAGGGAGTTCAACTGGCCCATTCCAAGGGAATACGAAAGCTTGTTGTCCTAGGAGACTCTAGTACCATAATAAGACTTATGGTTAACGAAACAAACCCCAAAGATCCCAGCTTAAAGAAAATCCTAGACAGAACCCGGCTGGCCTCCAGAGAAATCAAAATCACCTTATTTCACATCCTTCGAGGAAATAATAGCGAAGCTGACAAGATGGCCAATACAGCTATAGGAAAAAATCTCGGTACTCTCAGTATCGACGGAGTTTCAATCCCAACCCCCATGTATTAATGAGCTCCCAAGAGAGGAAAAAGGCCAGTCAAAGGAGCCCCTTCCCATGGGGTTCAAGAAAACCACACAACCACATGGTTAAGAATTACGACAACCCCACCCAAGTTTGGAGGAAAGGGGGTGTTCCCACCCAATATAGTTTGGGCTCATCGGATGCTCGCAATGACAATCACGGCAGCTCCACATGGATGACTTTATTCATCCACATGACCAGTTGTAGGTGCACCATATGGCATTTTCTACATGGGGATCGTCTCCCTCGAGCTCATAAGGTGGCCTTACCTCCAAACAACGTGAAATCTCTCTCTCACATGGGAAATCCGAACTCCTTGCCTCGTCTGTGTGGATTTGATGTTCGAGACTCTCACCCCCCACGTCGGTTCATCTTTCCTGGTGTCAGTTTCACTTCCATGGCGTCGGCCAGTACTCTGTACAGGACTCCTCCCATGAACCTGCGGGAACATTCGTCATTCCCTCCCTCAGCAAACATGTAGTCGTCCTTGCTTTGTGTTTGGCTTTCATGGGAAATCCCTTCCGCTCGTTTTCCCCTTCGGACCCTCCTGGTACTTATATTATCCATCTCACCACCTTTGAGTCATTCCAGACTCCCTCTGCGAGTTTATTGGGTCGCATTGTGCTCTGATATGCTCAATTGTAGAGACTGGCATGTCTTTGAATTTCTTTTCATCCCCACGCCTATCTCTTGTTGGATCCTTCAGCTCTTAAGCACCCCTTGGCTCCCCCTTTCGCATCCTACTTCTCAGCCTCTCATTCGTCCCCCCAAGCTCCAAGCCGCATCACGTCCGTTTTTTCCCTTGGGCCATATGTAGAACCCACAGGAGCCGGCCAAGTCCGACCTCTCTTCTGGAAACATTGAAATGCAGCAGGAGAATGTTGCACAGGAAGACTTGAATACCTGGCCTGAGGACAATTGGGAGGCCGAATGCGAAGGATGCAACAACCTACGAGATAAATTGGGAGTGTTGAGCTCCAATCGGGTATTCGAGATGGAAACATTATCTCAACACCACTTCCTGATAAGTAAGCTTCGGGATGAAAGTGATGCACAGAGAAGACAAATTGATGCCAACCGTCTGCAGATTGACACTCTACAGCATAGACTAGACCAACTAGATGATACACATCCCCCACAAGCAACTCAGAAGCTCAGCAAGGCTACTCGAGGAACGCCCAGTCCAATTCGATTAACCAAGTGCTAGATTTGAATGAGCCTCTCCCAGACTTCAGGAGGAACGTGTAGCAACCCAAGGTGGAGAAGAATGTCTAAGATAGTCGTCTCTTACTCTCAATCATCTTTATGTATTGCCAGTATGTGTATTTAAACAGCTCCTTCTGTAGAATCTACTCAGGAAACTCTTCACAGAGATTTTTTGTAAGCAAAAGGGGATGTAACTCTCTATATGATCATCCCCGTTTTTGTAATCATCTCTCTCCGAGAAGAACTTTGATATAGTCCTCTGTGATTGGTTTTTTGTAATATCAGTGGATTTATCCACATCAATCAATATATCTTTTCTAGTTCTTGTTTAAAAAAAAAACAATGATGCCAAAAAAAGTTACCACCTAAACTAGCACCCTAGTGGAAAGCTCGACCATAGGTGCTACCTTGGGGCTACAAGATGGGAATCACACCACTGTCACCTCAACACAATATCCCCCTTCAATTTAGGATAGCTCCAAAGGCCAAGGGTTCATAAATAACCTTCCTATGCTTTGAATCAATTCAAATCCCAAGTTATATTTATCTTTTCATATTTCTTTATGTGAATTACTTCTTGTAGTCTATTTATTTGTTAAATTTTCTTTATATGGAGTCCCCATATGAGATATTTAAATTAATATTCACAACATCCTCAACAAAACACACATGCAAGATGAATCCCAACAAAAATCGGGTGATTGACTTTATCCCAAACAATGATGCCAAAAATGTTACCACCTAAACTAGCACCCTAGTGGAAAGCTTGACCATAGGTGCTACCTTGGGGGAACAAGATGGGAATTGCACCACTGTCACCTCAACAAAATATCCCCCTTCAATTTAGGCTAGCTCCAAAGTCCAAGGGGGTATCCCTGTCTACTAATGATAGATCTATAAGTAAATCTCTTTAGTGAATCAATATCATGCTAGTGTATGATTTACTTCAATGAATCCACAATATATATGACAATGTAAAGTACAAGGATTCTAATAAGTAATTAAATACCTTAAAATAACAATCCAAGATTAATAGCATAAATCATGAATTATCAACTTAAGAGAAAAGAGTTAGGAGCTAGTGGATGTGCGTTCCAAATCTGATGTAAAGATAAATAGTAAAAACAACCTTAAATTTGCATTAAGGTGATTATCATTCCAATAAATGTAACTTAGAAGAGGCTACTTGAAATAAACCACTTTAAGTTACTTTAAAGCACTAGGAATAAAATTGGCTAGCGTAAATTGATGATGTAATGTGTTCTTTGAGTGCCAATCAATCACATGCTAAAATAAGGACTAGTTTAAGGTTGTCTCACACTTCTAAATCTATTTTTATGATGAATAAACATACAATTCCCAATTTAAAGATAAGAATAAGCCATCGAAGAGAGAGAGATTCTCCAGTTATATGCAAGACATCTTGGACATTTTAGCCAGTGCTTGAGATATGCAACAAACAAATAACCCAAAAATGTTAGAAGCAAGATCACAATAGATATATCAATGAAATAAATGAGAACTTGCAAAAAAAGAGTGAATTCCCCTTTAGGCTATCCAACATTAGCACTAAAATTCACCCAAACAATATCCAAATAAATGATATGCAATTATAAGAATTTTAGAGGTGAATTCCACCACTAGAAATATAAGATAAACTTGTAGAAATATTCTAGTTAATGAAATAGAAACTATGTTTAAAAATATTTGAACTTTTAAGCACAAAACCTAACCTTAGGGTTTCCTCAAATATGATTTTTATTTATGTTATGTGAATTCTTAATTTCAGAGAACCTTGAAATCAACCCAAAACAAGATAATTAAGTCCTTGAAGCACAACATTATTGGGCAGATTTGCCTCTTTAGGGTTTAGAGATAAGACACAAAGCACAACCCTTGATTATTGATGTTTGTAGCATTGGATAGGTACTTTCGCATAGGTCTAAGTGTCTAGATGTGTGGAAGTCGTCCAAATCATTCTACCTTGATACATTAATTAAAGGAATTATTAGAGTAAAGTGATTTTATTAATTAGTTGATTTTATTTCATGAAATACTAAAGTAATTAACATTGGTGAATTAAATCTTAGCCATTGATCTCAAGTGAGGTGAGAAGTAATCTCAACCATCAATCACTTTGGAGATTAGGGTTAGGTCATGACTTAAGATTATAAAAGCAAGGTTAGGGTAAAGGAGGAAGACACTTGTGAGAGACATTGTGCGTTGATACACAAGAGAGAGAAAAGAAGGAATTTTGCTCAAGGGTTGGATCATGAAGGAATGTGATTCAAGGAGATCTTGGATAGGTGGAGAAGGAATTCCATCTAGATATCAGGTCAGGGAGGAGAGAACATAGGCAACCACAAGTGGGTTTCAATAGATTGAATACACAACAACATGGTCGTGTTATATGGAGTTTTCCATATAGACCTTGTGTGTGTCTATGCGGGTTTCAATGGAGTCAGGCGCGTATACGTGAGTTTGCTTAAGGAAAGGCACATACATCTCAAAAAACATGAAAGTTTGGGATCGTACGATAGATTAGGAGTTTCTAAGGTTTTCAAGTTCTATCTAAAGTTTTATGTATTTCTCTGTGGGCCATTTTCCTAGTAAGGGAGCCCTTGTAAGATTTGCAGTTATTTGAATGATAAGATTGGTTGATGGGAAGAATATCTATGTGTATTGTGTTTGAGATTTTGGTTTCCATTATTGCTTCTGCTATATTTATTTGAGTCGATTATTCCAGCAAATGTATTATGTTTTGTGAGCTTCTAATTTGATTTATAACAAGGAAGTCACTATATAACAAGATACCTAGAGGTCATAGTACATATTTCATCTGAAAAGATCTTTTAATGACTATGGTTAAGTTTTAAGCATGATTTCATTTACCATTTAGGAAATTGATGAAATAGGAAGAATTAATGAGGAAACATAGCAACCATAATGAAATATACAGATCTAGAAATAAGAACAAGAATCAACAAACCATAACAACAAAATTTGTTAACGAAGTTCGACAATCTCGCCTATGTCTCTTGCCTTTGTCTTAGTGGGTCAAGCTTTCTTATTTATGTTGAAAGTTTCAAAAGGACATTATAAAAGTGCCCAAAGGATTACAAAATGAGCTAGTTGTGGTCTTCTACATCTCAAGAACCCATCAAAATTGACGGCACTGAAAACGGATGAACTAAGCTCCCAGAAATGGCCCGCAAAGTTACTCTCCTCAATAACTTCCCTGCATAAAAATGGCTTTGGCTCAACAATTCTCCAACATTTTCCTTTTTTGAACCTCCTTTCAGGCTGCCAATAACCTATGGTTTATATAGGCTTGAAGTGGGTAACAAACCCCCAACTTGCACCCAAGATCTAGCCTCAAAAAGATCTCTAAATCCTCCAAAAATGGCCAAAATCTCTCAAAACTGCTGAAAAATCAAATAAAATATTTATTATAAGGTTTAAAAGACCCACTTTGGAAAATAATAAGGGTGTAACCCCCTCTTTCCGGGATCCTATTCATATGGGCTCCCTCCATGTGGCTCTACGCTGGTGCTGATTCGTTGGCCCCTTGAATTCTTGTCCCTGGTCATGTGGTTATGGCTCATGTGGCCACAGCCTTACCCCTTTCCACGTGCTTAACAGTTAAGCTATATCCCACAGTTTCCAGCCCCTAGTCATGCACCTTGGTCAGTGAGCTAGCTTGGCCAACCGATGCTTATCCACACGCATGCGTGCTACAGTTATACGGGAATGGTCATGTGCCATGGGCATATGGTAGCGCCAGGGTATAACAGTCAGGGCTATGCACTGGAGTGTGTCATAGGTCACATGCTAACGTCAAAGCTGACAACGGACCATGCCCGAATGGTATAGAAATAGTGGTCACATGGTTAAGGTTTTATGGAACGTGCTGGGGGCTAGGGCCTGGCCCCGACCCTCTCCTCCACCGAACTTACCACACGCCACATTCAAATATTAATTTTTAACTATGGTTGTTAAGTAAAAAAGTGGGTGAGCTAGTAGCCTGGCCCTGCCAAGTCGTTCGCCTAGACTGGAGGTCATGGGTTCGACTCCCCGAGAGTCCATACAATTTTACCACTACAACCAATGGAGGGGTGCCACGTGGTAGCCCAAGACTGGTCCACGTGGCACCATGCTATTCACCATCAAACAACAATGTGTCAAGAGATAACTCGACCACCTATCTGCCCAGTCAATATGCCCATGTACCTGCCACGTCAGCTCATGCCATGTGTCACCCTTGTAGTGGTGCCATGTGTCACAAAATGACTCATCCACATCTACTCCACCTGCCCAATCATCGCACTTGCCCACGTCAGCATGATAACACACTACCATGTCACTTTACGTCGGTACTCCCTATACAGTCGGCTGTCACGTCAGCATTGTACGAACTACACAGTCATTAAAAATTTTGCATGTTTGGCAAAACGAACAGATCGCAATATCTTTCGCATACGATGTCCATTTGATTTCGTTCAAGTTGTGTTGGATTTGTAACGACGAGGCCTACGTACACATCTGTTTTGAAGCAATTATGAGAAATTTGATTTTTAGGCCTTCCTGGACCCCATTTTGGTTCTGGTATCTATTTTGGATTAGTATTTCGACATGGTATCAGAGCATATGACTTGAGAGGAATTCCAATCTCAGATCCACAACATGTGACAACAAATCTATCAAATCTACAAGGAGATCTCATCAAATTGATAACCAACAATCAAAAATCAAGGGTTGGATTTCAGAGAAACAATTGTATTGAAGTAGAAGCAGGGGTTGCAATTGTACAGAGTTGTAAACATGTTGCATTAAGAATAATCATGTACATACATATGTTTTCTTAAAAAAATCATGTACATATGTGGGTTTCAGCCATGACAAGCATGCACAAGATTGTACAGGTCAGTACAGGGGCAATTTCAGCAGCAAGTTATTTCTAGGGAAGTTTATCAGGTCTAAGGAATGGCATCAACAAGTCTGAGAGTTAAAGATAGATTAGATGGAGAATCCAACTTCCTATATTGGAAAGCAATATTTACTTTGGCTTTGAAGGAATATGACCTTTGGGAGTTAGTGGACAAAGTAGTTGTTCCACCGATAGATCCGCTAGCTTTGGTAACTCACGAGAAGAAGGAGATTAAAGTTGAGCAGGTAATCTTAGATTCAATGAAGGATGATCTAATTCCTCAGTTTTCCAAGAATAATATGACCAAAGATATGTTTGATGCCCTGGTAGGCTTATTCCAGAGCATAAACATGAATAGGAAGATGGTCTTAAGAAATAAACTCAGATCTGTGCAGATGTCTAGATCTAAAAATGTTACCAACTACTTCGTGAGGATCACTTAGGTACATTATCATATTGCAACTATAGGGGAGAAATTGGATTACATAGAGCTCTTTAATGTGGCATTGAATGGTTTTCCCAAGTCTTGGCAACCATTTTTGAAGGGATTTTGTGCTCAGGAAAAAATCCCAGATTGGTAGAGGTTTTGGGATGATTGCATCCATGAGGAAAAACGGGTTAGGTATAAAGCAGGAAAGCAAGGATATGAAGAGGAGAACCTATCCCTTGTCAGTAAGACAAGAAATGGAAAGGGAAAGGCTCCAAGGGTAATTATGAGGAGTCAACCTCATAGCGACGTAAGAAGGAATTGAGTAAAATCAAGTGCTTCATGTGCCACAAGTATGGGAACTATGCATCATAGTGTCGGGAGAAGAGGGGCAAGGGATGATGTAGAAAAAAACATCAATAGAGACACAATTGGATGAGTTTGCAACAAAGTTTGAGAAGGAATTTTCACTGATCTCATATCTCTCTACTAGCAACAACTCAAGGAGTGTGTGGTACTTCGATAGTGGTGCTTCTCATCATATGAAAAAAGCATGGGATTTATTCAACAGTCTAACAGAGAGGAACTCATGGGCTCATGTGGAGCTTGGTGATGATGCCAAGTATGCAGTGAAGGGAGAGGGAAAAATCTTGTTCCATCTTGAGTCAAGAGGTTTGTTTGATGCTCGGTATGTGCTTTATGTACCAGAACTGAAGAAGAACTTTCTCTCAGTTTCTGTTTTGGAGGACATGGGTTTTTCTATGAATTTTCAAAGAAGGAAAGTACTCATACGTCCAGAGGGAGATAGCCTTGACATAGTAGTGAGAATTGGGGTCAGAGAGGGTCAGTTATACAGGTTGTAGGGAAATATTGTAGCTGTATCCAAGGGGATATTGGATCATGGATTGATGTTAGTGACAGAGGATGAGGAGTAAGAGGATCAAAAGGGTGAGAAGAGTTCACATAATTCTAGTGTGGGGAGTCAACCTTCATATGGGAAGAGGGATTCAACCCCTTCCAGTTATGTTAGTAGATCAAGTTGGTACTATATGACATTGATGGATTCTCAGGAAAGGGAGGAAGCTCATGGGAACACATTAATGGAGAGAGGGCCTTCGACGAAGTTTCCAAACTCCATGGCACTGATATGTTACGTCATAAATTATGAGACTTCCAGTGTTCAGGGAGCAGTTGACCAGCAAGGTTGGAGGGATGCTAGTGAGCATGATGATGTGTGCAACATTTTTCTAAGGTTGGAGTGAGAACCAGTTCCAAGTGGCTCTTAGAGAAGTGTCTTCTTCGCTAAGAGGGAGTGTTGTTGTTTGTAGCATTGGAAAGGTACTTTCGCATGGGTCTAAGTGTCTAGATGTGTGGAAGTCAACCGAAACCTTCTATGTTGATAATTTACTTTAATTAAATGAATTATTAAAGTAAAGTGATTTTATTAATTAGTTGATTTTATTTAATGAAATGTTAAAATAATTAGCATTAGTGAATTAAATATTATCCATTAATCTCAATTGAGGTGAGAAGTAATCTCAATTGTCAATCAACTTGGAGATTAGGGTTAGGTCATAAATCAATATTATAAAAGAAAGGTTAGGGTAAAGGAGGAAGACACTTGTGAGAGACATTGTGTGTTGATACACAGGAGAGAGAAAAGAAGGACTTTTGCTCAAGGGTTGGATCATGAAGGATTGTGATTCAAGGAGATCTTGGATAGGTGGAGAAGGACTTCCATCTTGAGATAAAGTTACGGAGAAGAGAGAACAAACACATCCACAAGTGGGTTTCAACAGATTGAAGTTGCAACAACAAGGTCATGTCCTATGGAGTTTTTTGTACAGTCCTTATGTGTGTGTACACGGGTTTCGGTGGAGACAAACACATATACGTGGGTTTGCTTAAAGAAAGGCATGTGAATCTCGAGAAGCATGAAATTTCTAGATCGTACAACAAACCAAGATTTGCTAGGGTTTGCAGGTTCCATATAAATTTTTCTATATTTCTCTATAGGCCATTTTCCTAGTAAGGGAGCCCTTGTAAGATTTGAATTTTATTTGAATTATAAGCTTAGTTGATTGGAATAATATTTGTTTGAGATTTTGGTTTCCAGTATTGCTTCCACTATATTTATTTGAGAAGATTATTCCAACAAATGTATTTTGTTTTGTGAGCTGCTAATTTGATTTACAACAAGGAAATCACTAGATAACAAGATACCTAGTGGTCGGGGTAGGAATTTCAACATTGATAAACTAGTCTACGATTTTTTGGGGGGTTTTGGTTGGTTTTGGGAAGAAGACATGTTCTTTATTCCAACTAAAGTTTACGGGGTCAAGAAGTATGACCCTCTTTGAATTGGTCTATCTTATATTAATAAATTAGGGATAAATGACTAGAACCCTAGGGGTAAAATAATCTCCTATATAATCAAGATAAGGTATGTAGACCAAATTTCCTATAAGAAGGGGTTCCCAAAGGAAGCATCTTCATAAAAAATATCAACTGTAGCTTGATAAAATACTAAATTCCATTGCTAGGGATCTAATAGAAAAACAAAGAAAGTAATTGAACAAATATCAAACTAACATAGGAAGAAGGAAAGGATTTACCCTAAAACAGTTTCCATCCAAGTGGTAGTATTACCCTTCAAATGGATTAATATTGAAATCTTGTAGCATTATTAAGAAAATACAACAAATATTTAATGCACCCAAATAAACCAAGAGAGAAGAGCTCCAAGAATTGACACCAATGCCTCAATAAGTAGATATTCAACAAAATTGTAATCTCAAAGAAGTAGCCAACAAAAACAACCAATTGGAATGAGAGGAGGAGTCTTTATTTATAAAGGAGACTTCATCATCCTTCTCATTCAATATTATTTTTTTTCTCCTTAGATCTAGCTTAGGAGAACTACAAAATGACTTTTCTTACAAATAACTAAAGGAGACCAAGTCCAAATACAGTAAATATGTGCCACATGTACAATAACTCCTCAAAGAGAGGAGGATGTCCTACAAAAGAGGTCAAACTAAGGTCCAAAGAGGCTCAATGTCTCTCCCAAATGCAAGGGGAGACCCTAAAAAAATTGTAAGATGCTCCTCCAGTGAAGAAAATTCAAACAAGATGCCAATGTCTAGCCTCAAATCTTGGAATGACCATATGTGTAGTGTAAATGAAGTCCAAAAGAGAGAATGGCTCATCCAAATAAGTTCCAACATTTACATGTGAGGTCTCCAAGGTGAAATAACATCCTCACATCATGCAAGCAACATACACAAACCATGGAAGGACTCTCTCCAAGTCAAAAAGCATCCACACGTGCCAAAATGACTAGTAGAATAGTCCTCCAAGGAGGTTCTTCAAATCAAGTAAAAGATACTTCAAAACTGATGAATGAAGAGAGTGATCAAGGATCTAGGACGTGGGATGTCAAGAGAATTAGATCCATACATGTAATAATATCCACAAAGTGCCTTAGACAATGCGATTAGTGCCTACAGATTCATGAACTGCCTCAAGATCTGTGTAATTGCCTCGGGCACTATGTCTTTGCATGAACCATTGTAGAGTCATGCCCAAGAATCCATGGTTAAAGTGTGACAAATACATAAGAGGGTATCCATGCTTAGGTATAATATAAGTTTTCTTCCATAGGTATGACAACTTTTACAATATGAGAAACACTTTTACATAAGGGTAAAATGTGAAATCCTATAGGTTTTATGAGTCATGTGTCTTAGTATATCCATCCCAAGACCCTCACATACCTACCTCAACCATAAATGACCTCTAAGGGATAGTCATCTAAGCCATAAGAGAAAGGACTATCCTGGAATGGGGACCAAGTGGACCAATGATCCAGGTGGATATCAATGGCCACCCACCTTTTCCAAATGGCTCAAAACAGTTTTCTGGCCATTTTGGCAATTTACTATTTTTAGCAGGTTTTAACTTTCGGGGCCATTTTGAGGGTCCAAATGAAGGTTTTTCTAGATCTAGGTTCTCATTGATAGCCAAAGGCATGAATGAGCCCCCAAAATGAATCTCCTCAACAATACCTTTCCAACGAGCTATCACACGCCTAAAACGGAGATCGTATGCAAAAGTTACGACCTCGGGAAGTTGATGTACTCACTTACCCAAACGGGGCCCACATGACTTTTGGTGCTTCATCTCCTAGGGTTAGGTTTTTGGATGTCTAGGACTTTTGGCATTCCCGTCTATTGTAAAAGGGCCTTCCGAGCCTCATTGTAATCATTTTCTTGCGAATGCGAGTAGCTGTCACATCTCTTCTCAGAGATAAGCTGCCACCATTCTAGCAAGTCTTTCACTCTGTATTTTTACAGTCTCTGTACATTTATCTGATTAATAGAAATTGTGTATTACTATATATCTATGTTTATGGTTGCATCTCTGATACATTTCTGTTATATTATTGAATATCTGCAATATCTTTGTGCATTTCTTTATTATATCTCTGCTCTCATTTCGTGCCGAAAATAATCTGGATCAGTGGTATCAGAGCAGGCTGCTCTTGATCGTTTTTCAGTGCATGTCCCCGATGAGGTCCGAGTATAGCAAGTTGGGTCTCGAGCTTGTCTATCTCGAGGACAATCGCTCTCGCACACCCAAGAAACCCTCAATGGTGGAAGAAAAGAAAAACGATGGAGCAAACGATCCTATCAGTCTGTTGCTTGAGAAAGCTCTCATGTGACAGAGGGACGAAATGATGGAGAATTTTTCCCACATCCTTCAACGCCTGCCGATAGCATCAGGTGCATCTTCATCAAGAGACCACTTTGGA
>ML783057.1:1063402-1091146 GCA_009831015.1 Picea engelmannii
TCTTCTTGCGAATGCGAGTAGCCGTCACATCTCTTCTCAGAGATAAGCTGCCACCATTCTAGCGAGTCTTTCACTCTGTATTTTTACAGTCTCTGTACATTTCTCTGATTAATAGAAATCGTCTATTACTGTATATCTATGTTTATGGTTGCATCTCTGATACATTTCTGTTATATTATTGAATATCTGCAATATCTCTGTGCATTTCTTTATTATATCTCCGCTCTCATTTCGTGCCGAAAATAATCTGGATCAACCAACCATGACCAACCATAAAGGGTCTAGAGATACCACCTAGGTAAAAAACACTTTTACATAGATCATCTAAGCATGGTCCAATACAATACATGAGTACAAGATGGTCACACTTTTGGTCGATCATGATACAATGGTACAAAGCATCGTGGTGGCACATCTAATCATGGTACTTTGAGCTCTAACATCATCAAGATAGGCACAAAATATGCTCATATGATGGGCCACATCTGACAACAAAAATGAGGTGCACTAAAGTTAAATTGAGGTGTGACAGACCCATCATAAAATAACAAAAGTCATCTAGAAATAGCATGTGGGACAAAAAGAATGCTCTTCCAATATTTATACCTCTAAAGGATCTTATCTAGTTGGCCTCTAGGAGAGCCTTGCTTAGCCTCTATGTGACTATAAGAAAAAGAAGAGGTGATAACGAACATCCCTTCCTTATACACCTACCTAGATTGAAAAAACCCAAAGAGTTCAAAAACCCGAAGCACCTCCTTTGATAAGAAAAACAAAAGACACAGTGGAAACACAACTCATAACCCAATTAATAAAGTGAAAATGGAACCCCAAATGTTGCATCATCAATCTCAAATACAACCAGATAGCTCAATCATCAACTTTAGACAAATATAATTTCACCCCCATATGCTAATAACCTCTTGGTTTTGATTGAATGCAGTTCCTCTAGGGATACTATTGCCTCATGAATTTGCCTACCCAAAAAGAAGCTAGATTGCTCATTCAAGATTGATTCAAATAATATTTTGTTCACTCTCATAGCTATGATTTTGGCTATTAGCTTGTAAATGCACTTACACAATGAAATGGTCCTATTCTCTTCAAAATCAATGTGATTATTTGACTTTGGTATAAGAGCAGTGAAAGTAGTATTGAAGGCAACTAACATTTTCCATAGGATTTGGATTCCTCAATGCCCCTTATTAGATCATCCTCTATAGTCTCATAGAATCTCAAAAATATTTCAATAGGCCACCTATTTAGACCAAGGATTTTGTCCTTTTGAAAACTACGAAGAACCCCCTATAGCTCATCATTTGAAACCTCCTCCAAAATCCTCACAATATCTTCTTCATTCACAAAGCTAGGAAATAAGATAATCATTTTTACCACCTCTACTATTGTATCCCTACTTCTTCCTTGTGAACTTCTCCAAAATGAGCAACCCTAGCCTAAGCAATGTCCTCAAAGCTAGAAGTTATTGATCCATCACTTTTTGAGATTGTCCAAATTGTATTCATATTCTTCCTCCCGGGAGAGCCATTGAATGGAACACATTTCTCCTTAATGAGGCTAACAAAATGTTCCTCCTCCAACCAAGATGAACTGAGTTGAATGGACTCGGGGTATTTTTCCCTATCGATGCCATCTCCAAAAAAAATTGGAAAATGGTTAGAATCACCTCCAACACCAACCACTGTCTTATTCTTAACTAAACATTTACAAAATATTTTGACAATAGGAACATGTCATGTCTCTTATAAATTCTCTCCCCTGCAACCCTCATATTCCTCCATGTAGTCTTCAAATTTTACCAGCTCGGCATTGATTAAATCCACATCTTCCAATTTCTTCAGAAAATTAGTCAAATAATGGGTATGTATGGATAACAACACCCTAAATCTATACCCTATTCAACATGAATTTAAGGTTTGCTCCTATAATCACTTTCCCCCACATGAGCAAATTCAAAGCAAAAGCATATCCCAATAAGCCACTCCTTCACCATAAGAACCATATATGTTTAATATAGTGAAATTCACATGTCTAATTTTTAGGATTATAAAACAACACCTAGAATTGAATAAAAAAAAGTATCGACACATCTAAAACACCCTTTTCTCCACTAGAAATCAAGTCCCCAAAGCAACCGGCTGAATGAACAAAAATAAACTCCCATTCCCAAAATCAATTCTCTAGATCTTTGACTACTATACACCCTCTTCCCATTGTCTCTTGGACAAGTAATATATTAGTCTTACACGAATCCACAAGCCTCTCCAGGGCCTATTTTTTCAAGGTGTTCTCAACACTAAATATTTAAGTACAAAAAGATCATGACCCACCCACCATGGGGGTATAGCTTGCTCTAAGAATCCCCTCAATAAACAATTGCTTTCCTACTTTTATCTCCTTTTTCTTTTCTTGAGCTACAACCAAGTAAGTCTTTCTCCCCCTCCCAATCCCCTAAACCCCTTTAGACTCACCTATCCCCAACCCCCCTTCAATCATGTGGTCTAAACCTCCAGATACTCCTTGACTAGACCTTAAATTGTATCTAGTGAAACCCTTAGATAAGACATTCCCCTCTACCATTGAAGAATCATTCCCATCTAAATCGGCTCTATTTCCCTTATTAAATTATGCATCATCTATCAACCCCCTAACCACCCCTCCCCACCTCAACAACCTCCCCAAAAACAACACAAGAAATAGATTAAACCTTCCCTCTAGCTATAGCTTTCTAAATGTTTTTCTTAGAACCAGAGTTACCCCCTAACTTGTAGATGTCCAAACTCAGCCAACTCCAAAATCAAGATCATTGTTATCCAATTAACCAAATTTGAAGGAATAGAGTCAATGCCAAACTTACCTAAATCTGCATGCTTCATAATATGTTGAATGGAGTCCTCCTTCTCTCCAATCGTTTGTAGGTACTTTGAGATGATGGTGCTACAAGGGAGAGAGTTATTGTCCAAGGGCGCATGAGAGGCCGCCATCTCCAAATTCCTTTCACCTCCATTCAAGTATGTTATTGCTCCTTTCTCTAAACCAATCTCCTAATTAAGGACTTGAGGTGACTTAGTATTGATAAGATTGTTGTCACATCAAAAGTACATGCTAACTACCGCATGCCATCTATTACCTCAAGTTAGAACGCTAATTGTTTTAACCCCATGTAATTTATAACAAAGAACTACATTCTAACCACCACATGCCATCGCATCCTTAAATATCATCATGAATAACAAATCACTCGATGTATGTTAACTAATGCATGCCATCTATTACCTCCTTAGATCACTAATTGTCTTAACCCTTAGTGATCTCATAAGTGTGTTACCTAGCACCATTTGGAGGAGTTAGTCCATGTGGATTCATTTCTATTTACACAAAAACTTGAGATTTAGAAACATGGTATTATCTTGATAACTGAGAAAAGTCCCTTTCAGTCACTTGATCTTAAATCATGTGATATACATTCTATATTGGTTGCAATGCAAAATGCAGAACTAACCATCTTCTAGTTATAATTCTTCATCTTACAATAAAATAAAATAAATATTTTATAAAAGGAAAAAATATTTTATAAAGTATGTGTGATCAACATATTAATCAAACTAAATCCCAATCATTAAGGGCCACGCCACATCAATGTAAGTATGTATTCTTAATCCAAATAGTAAAATTCAAAGATAAAATATTAATGGCATTCTAAGGATACCCTCACTCACTTTTTTTTCCGAAGAAAATTTGCTCATTATATTAGTGAAAATATAAATTTTTACATCTTCATGACCCCACAAGAGTCCATAGCAGTATTAGTCCAAAACCAAGCTCAAAGAGTCACAAAACAAACATCCCAACACGCAGGTTGCAAAAGAGAAACAAAAAATGGGGCAAAAAACCCCAACAAAACCCATAAAAGATGCTAAGCGAATAACCGCACGCCCTCAAAGGACCTCGAAGAGTTTACCCAACACCGCACGCCCCTAAAGGACCTCGAAGTGTAAGCCTAAACACCACACGCCATCAGATGGACCTCAAAGATCTAGTCCAGTACCTCTTCAAGTCAAGGAAGGAGAGGTCAAGAGGAGCCAGAAAACCGAAGAGAAAAACAAGAAACCAGCCGCAAGAATATCCCTAAATCCATCACCACCGCAAAACTCTGATGCTATCATCCACCAGGAAACGAGCCATCGAACGACGAAGGCTGCCCGGAGAAAAGAAAGAAGCCACCAGTTCCGGCAGACTCAGGCATAGGGAAAAAAAATGTGGCTCCATGCAGTCTCCTCGGCCCCAAACAACAGCCGCAGAGCAACCGCCGCCACCCACAGCAAGGCCTCGCGCCCATATTGGCGCACCACCCGAAGCCTGCTCCGCCGCCACCCAAATCCTCCACCTCCACCACCGTCGTCCGAGACCCCGAATAGCCCAAACTCGCCCACCCTAGAAGGGTTTAAACAAGCAGAAAAGGGCCACGTGCCCAAACATGACGCTCCACCCGTAGCCTGCATTGTCTCCACCCGAATCCTCCACCTCCACCGCCATCGTCCGAGCCCCTCGAATAGCACAGTCCCGCTCGCCCTAGAAGGGTCTAATACCCACTCGCGCCCTTCACCAAGGAGACTAGGGATGTGACTAACGAAACCTAGCCGCAGAGCCTGCTAAGTCGGATACCCTCACTACATAATAACTACATATTAGTTCTAAGTTTTTAAATTTTTTTCAGCCATTGGAATTGGGCAAAGTGATTATTAGCCAAATCACAATTTTATAGTGTTCAAATCGTGTTTCTCCATACATATATTTATTCAGTTCCCTCAAAATCCCAAGACACTTAGAATATGTATATTTAACCATTGATGCCATTTCAATTATTTTTTTAAATTTCTGACCCGTTTTTAAATGAAACTATTGAAAAAGACGCACTTAAAAAAGATAAAAAATAAAATAAAACGCGTTTAGAGTAAGTCCTAAATAACAACGTTGGTGATGACATAAGCCTTGATGGGATATATTAGTTTTAAAGGTTGCAGCGTAGGGTGGGCATCATTATACCAACACCCAAATTTTCAAACTCTTTGTATGCATATCATACTTCAATCATAATCAGTTGGGTGGTATACGCGGACGCCACTTCGTTAATGGTAGTTTGTCTACGTGGTAGTTGGGTGATATACGCGGACGACACTTCGTTAATGGTGGTTTGTCTACGTGGTAGTTTAGGATGATGTATACAACCATTGTGTCATCATCCATCCATTTGAATATTGGAAATTGCAATCCACGTTTTCTCTACAAACACACTGTTTTCTTGCCAACAATCTGTTGCGTACATCCAGTGTTTAAAAGAAATGAAATCTGCCCACAGATTTCATTTAAATAAACAACCATTATCTTCAAGTGTCAGCCATTGTCAAATGCGTCCTACATTCTGGCCGCTTTCAACTTTAAGAAGCACTGATCTAAACATAAGTTTAAAGAAACAGAAATAATAATAAAAAAACTAAACTACTGCACGATACCACTTTTACGAAACTGAAAGCTTGCACGATCGGGGCAAAATAGGTATATCATATATGAGATAAGGAAGTGTTTCGAAATCGAATAAATAAATGCAAAACCATTGGCTACGGCGGACAGCAGCCTGTTTTGCCCTTCCAAGTTGCAATGCTACCACACAGTCGTGATATTTGATGCGCCCTTATTACTTATTACTCGCACTCTTTCTTACGGACAATTAGCTGCAAATCGCGCACACTCGAAAGTCTGGATTGCGTTCAAGGGTTTGAAGTGGAACATAATAATATGGCAGCTCCTGCCGAGTTTAGTCCTGTGCTGGCGAAGCATAAAATATCAGAAGAAAACAGAGGAAAAGAGGAGGAAATTAAGAGTAGTGGAACGATGGAGGTGAGCGACTGCCTGTTTCTGAAGGAGCCCCTGGACACGGCCGTTCTCCTCATGCGCATCCGGCAGAAGCGCAAGATGGAGTGCCTCCGCAGAAATGCGGAGAGATTCCTGTCCGTTGCCTCTCAGGGCGCCGATCAATTCATGGATTGTTTTTCCTCTCCCTAACCAAGGAAGGATGGAGTTGTCCAATCAAATGAAGTCTGTGTTTACAGGCCTGTGGGGCTTTGTTAAATACTCTTCACGCTGATTACATATGAATAATCAGTTTTCATTGAAAATTTGTATTTAGAATCTGACAAGGTATTTACAGTAGTGTTGAAGAAGAGATCTATTTCTTGTAAGTATGTATGATTTTTCTTAAAACTGTTGAACTTAACAAATTTCTGGTCAAAGTATAAATTTAAAGCACATTCCCTTTATTATTTTAGGCAAGCAAGGCGTCCATAGATTTGGACCTCATTGCTATTATTATGAAGAAATGATTTCCTTATTGGTTGGTTGGAGGGAGAGCAAATGTAGCCACGAGAACAATGAAAGCATTACTCAATTTATTCTTTAAATTTCAAATGGGTTCGAAAGAAGAACGCAACCTACTCTGTTAAACTTCACACTTCCAAAACAAGACCCTATGGTATTCTTTGCTTGTGTCACATTACTATTAATAATGCTTATATTTGAAGGCCTTATATCATGTTGCGGTAAAATTATGGTTATGGATAAACTATGTTATGTTGAAAATTACATTCCAATCCCTTATTTATCGAAGAAACCACGATCATTTAAATTATTCCGCAGGAAAAAAAAACCCTCCCCTCCCAGTGACCTTATTCTTCTATTTACATTGGGCCAGAAGGGAAATGGTCGCCTAGGGCAAAACAAATGGCCCATTTTACAGATACCTCCCTTTCCAGACGATGCTCCATATTTTCCAGAAAACCCTGCTCGATCTCGATTCCGATTCGTGACCTCTGGGTTTAATTTGAATATGCTTAGCAAAAACCTAGCCATGAATCGCGACTCTGTTCCTGAGTGCGATTGTCCCCTTGTAACTAATTTCTTTTCTCTTACAAACCCCCCTTGAATTACCTCGCCCTCTGCTGTTGACGGGTTGAACTTGTTGAGGAAAGAACTCGCAGACGAAACTGTTAAAAACCAAACAAAGAACTGAACCCACACTCGAGGCAATAATAAGACATATGTTGATCGTAAACAGAACTGATTTATAATCTATTGATTCGTTCATGGTAGACAGAACTCCTTC
Organism: Picea engelmannii; assembly: GCA_009831015.1. Lineage (NCBI taxonomy): Eukaryota > Viridiplantae > Streptophyta > Pinopsida > Pinales > Pinaceae > Picea > Picea engelmannii. The sequence goes on from ML783057.1 coordinate 1,070,580, forward strand.
CGTGCGACCCTAGAAGTAGATCTGACAAACACATTAAACTATTTACAATCGAGTGCCTCCATTAAGTGAAATATTTGAATCTTCTGAACATTTGTTTTGCCTGCCAAGCTCGGCATCATTTCATTTGGCACTGCCTTAACCTCAAGCCTAGGCCTCTACCTCAGGGCAACAATTCTTCTTCCAGTGCACAACAAAACTCCCTGAAAAGAAGAAAAGAAAATAAGAAGAAAGATTACCTGAAAAGAAGAAAGATTACTCCCTGGTTATCTTACTCCTAATTTTTATAATAAAACAAATTTAAAATAATAAATTCTGCAAATAAGGTCAAAATGGATGCGTTTTCATTATGGACAAGAGAAGAATGGAGGAATTTATTGCTTCCCGCATCGGGGAAGATGCGCCTTAGCCTTTTATCCATTGGCCCATCACAATATCAATGGTATGATATTGTATCGTGTGTACTTTATTATTATATAATTTGTAATCATGATTTTGTTCTGGGTTAAGGTAATTCGAGTTTAGGGGATCCCGTGACCTTCCACGGATGTGGAAAATATCCCGTTTGCTTTTATAAATAACCAGAAAATAATATATATGAAAAAAGGGAAAGCTTGTCCCGGTAAAAACCATAATCAAATTAAGCCAGACAGACTTGTCATATTTGAGGTTATACATTATACAAAATTAAATCTCTTAAAACAAAATTAAAAATATGATATTCTACACAAGGCTTATCACCAAGCTCTCCCATTCCCATTAACATATCAGACATACATGTATTACATAGATGCTACAATTTCCTGCAACTATCTTCACCCAAATGATCCAAAAACATGAGACTGAGAGAGAGAAGGGGGCTCTGTAAGTGGTTCAAGGACAGAAGCAATCCATCATCTTATTGACGGCCGAAGAAGAGGGCAACCATCTTCCGAAATGAGCTCTCCTATTCTCCTCTCCTGCCATTAACTCCAACTGATGAGTTGTGGACTGCGATGTCAAGGCCGGCGGGTGCACAGTACTCGAAACTCCCTGCCGCTGCTCCTCCTTTTGTCGGGTGCGATCAGGCAGCTTCTTAAACTCCTCACACCACAATATTGCCACAGTAGACATTCTCGTTTTTCTCTAAACTCAAAACAGAAGGAATGTATATTTAATATCCCCACTCACAACGCTGGCAAAATCCTGCTATGTTGCTATTCAAACGCTGTTAGTACATACGAATCTTCTCGAATTAATCGACCCTCTGACGAGTTTACCCCGTAATTTATACGCGGCTCCACAGATAGAAGGCGTCTTTTCTTCTGTGTGCGGCGAACGGAAAAATGTCTGCTGGTTTTAGCTTTACAGAAGGGGAAGTCAGTTTATGGCGAACGGAAACATAGCGCCTTTTCTTCTGTGTGCGGCGAACGGAAACATGTCTGCTGGTTTTGGCTTTACAGGAGCGGAAGTCGGTTTATGGCATTCGGTGGGCTGAACGTGACAAGACAGGCAACGTAGAATACATCTTCAAACTTAAAGTAAAATGCACCGTAAAGGAAATGCGCAGACTATTTCTTAAATTCCGTTATTTCGGGAAGTAGTTACATCAAATTCAACTTTGGTGAAGACTGTTTGTTTTAGTAAATATATGAATTCCGTGGATTTTAAAAGTTAAAATGTGAAGTTAAAATTAGTATATTAATTTTCTTTTCAAAATATGGTTTATATTTTAAATTTAGCTTTAGATGAAGTCGTCACATACTTCAAATTTTTAAATTCAGTCTATATATTTTCATTTTGCTATTGTTGCATCCATATGGAGCCTTTCCTTTCCTTTGAAGTACAAACTCCTCCAATGATCCCTTACTAATGTAGATCTCCACACAAATACTGTCATATGTGAAAGGATCAAGCTTAATCTAATCTATATTAACTTTTAAATATCTATCAAAACTATTCCCAATGCCCTAAAATTTTGATAACTCTGAAAAGTGTATTGGCATGTTTGGGAGGTGTACCTAAACATGCATTTTGGTTATAACATATTGGATGAGTTAAATTCTGAAAACCATGGGGTAACACAAACCCTCTCTTCCCCAAAACTAGGGACTTTCTAAAACTTTTGGATAATTAGTAAGATTGTGAAAATAAAATCATAAAAAACCTTTGAAAAGAAGATATATCTCCGAATCATGTGTTTAGGTCAAATAAATTTACTGAAACAAATATGGTGTAGAAGGCTAGAAATAAAATAAATTATCAAGATAGTATATTAACTTGATAAAGATATTCTATTAGCTTAATAAAGATATTATATTGATAAACTTACAAATTTCCCTCTAATCAAGGACCTCCGGATTTGATAGGGAGAATGTGTAATTTTTTGTATCTATTCATGCATGTGCATAAGGTAAGGTAAGATCAATTAAGTTTATCAATGTTTGACAAATGACTACACAGGTGAATATATTACTTTAGAGAAATATAATAATTTAAAAGTACCTCAAAATAAATAACCATAAGTAAAAAACTTAAATAGTTAGAAAATTAAGAAAATACAATATTTTTTTATATCGATTATGTAAAAAATTTAAACAATTAATGATAAATGAGTCATAAACAAATTTTAATCCATATCTTAATTGTGTTTTCCATGTAAGTTGAGTTATGCACACATGTATAGCTCTTTGATCTACTAATTTTGTATTTCTCCATTGTGTTTTTAGAGTTATTGGTTTTAAAGGTAACATGTTGTTTACAAGTCCTTTGGAAGTTGTTACTTGCATGCCCTCCTATTGAGTCAAATCGATCTGGTAGATTGACTCAGAGTTATGACTTGAAGATTGTATCAGGGTTTAAATCTATAGATCAAGGTCGTGAGTTTCATGCAAAAACTTGTGGTTTTGAATGGCCACAATTATGGTGTGTGGGAAAAGGATCTAGAAACATTATTGAATAGTAAAGTGCTTTGGTAGTTTACTGGTTCTAGATCCAGTGTATGATTAGTAGAAGTTTGTCGTCAATGGGAAGAAGGAAGAGGTTGTAGGAGTCATATGACACTGAATATCCAAGGAGATTCACTTTCATATAAGAGGTATTGAATGTCCAAAATGACACTTTCATATAAGAGGTATTGAATGTCCAAATGATTTCTAGAAGAAAAAAAGGACTTTTTGATAAAATCAAAGAAAGTTGAGTCATACTTTACATGAAAGTTTAACTTGAAGCGTATAAATACTAAGGTTACTCATCATTGTAAATCATCATCTCTAATATTTTATTCAATATATTATTTTAATTTGTATAAATGAACTTTGTTCATTTCATTTTGAATCATACACATAAGACATGTTATGATTGAGATTTTGGTCATAGTTTTGAACTTGTAACTTCTAAGTAGAAAACACATATTCTTGACCATTAAACCTACTCAAGATACACATATTGTGGTGAGAAAATTACTAATTAACCTTAGCAAAAAGGAAAAATACCCTTTTAAAAATACTCCAAATCCCATTTATTTTAGATACACATACAATCAAAATATATATATATATATATAACAACCTAATAAAATAATATCCATACATGGTAGAGTTATTGTTATAACTGTCGTTACTACAATATGAACTTCAACGGTGTCACATAATCAAGAAAAATATGTGATATTCAAGAAACGAAGAAGGGATTCATACGCAAAATGGCCTAAAGGAGTTGTCAAGTGGCACATATCCATTAAGATTACCACACGTATGAGTGATTGTCACTATGTCAACGTCTCCTGAACTAAGAATAAAATTAGTAAGTTGCATATGTCCTAGTCTAAACATTCCACATTTGGAATTCATAAATAAATAATTATAAGTGACATAATCAAGAAAGAATATGTGATATTCAAGAAACGAAGAAGGGATTCATAAGCACAATGGCCTAAAGGAGTTGTCGAGTGGCACATATCCATTAAGACTACCACACGTATCCTTCGAGTGATTGTCACAGAAAAATTGAAGTTTGGATACCCCTTTTTCCCCAACAAAATTTAAGAGTAGTTTTAATGCCATCAATTTAGCGAAATTATTTGACCCTGGTCCCATACCCATTTTTATTTTGAAATAGTGAGACTCTGAAAAATACAAGACAATGCCTCCACCACATAATTGTCCATCATTTTCTGAATCTCCATCAAAATAATCCCATGGGCGAGAGTGATCCACTATTTCTTCCTCCACTTTCATGACCTGTTGGCCCTTGACCAAGTTTTGTTGATATCTGGTCAAGTTTGACCTGTTTTTGGACTTCGACAACCTGTCGAAGGAGGAGTGCAAGATGAAGCAGAGATCACAGGATCTTGACACCTTTTCGGGATGTGGAAATATGTAACAGGAATGAGATGTCGGCGCGTGGGCTTACCCATGTTTAGGCCTATTTTGTAATATATAAATAGATGCTTAGGCAAGATAGAAGTAGTGGTGCATCTATGTGATGTGAATGTATGCTAAGTGCAAGTAGAGTCTGTAAGTGCTTTGTGCATGACTGTAAGAGACTTGCAGAGATAAGTGCAGGTCCTTGTAGCAGATTATGGAAGGCTTAGTGTTGTAACACAAGGAAGAAGGATATAGCGAGCTGCGCAGATCTTCTGTCCTATGTGGAGTAAGGTTTTTTAGGCTCTGTGCTTGTAACTAATTGACTGAAGACAATAAAGAATAAGAGTTGGTGGATGTAGCCCCAAGGTGGGGCTGAACCACGTAAATACTATGTTGTTATGCTATGTGCTTGTCTTAATGTGTTTATGACTCTCTTGCTAAGTGCTTTGATAGAGATAGATAAATCTGTTCATGCTTTGTGCTAATGATGTGTAAGAATGTTAGACCTGACTTCTATGAATGTGCTTAGTGCTTGCTTCTGCTAGATCTGATCCATCTATTCGTGCTAAGTACTTAACTACATTAGATCAGTGTGAATGCTGTGAAGCTCTGTTTTATCAACGAAGTAGGTATTGATTGCATATTGAGGATCTAACGGTGCTAAGTGCTCTATTAAGTATCATAATCACAGATCTGTGTCCCAGCTAAGGTTGCAGATGCCTGAGTCTCGCAACCACCATTGCCTCTACCTTGGGTGAGACTTCATCTTCTTCGCAGGTGTTGCCAAAAGGGTCGGTAGTTAGGGTTTTGTTAGTGCGTTGTTGTAGCGTTGAACCCTGGGTCTGCCCCTATGCCAACAAATGGTTCAGTTGCCGGGACCTGAAACTGTTATTGCTGGGAATTGAGAAAGAAGGATCTTTGTGCAAAGATTCGTCCCTGAAGTTGTGAAAGATCTGTGCATAGATCTGTCGTTCTAGTGCGCAATATTCTACTTGATTTATAAAACTCTGTGCTAAAAGAAAGAAGCCCGATCTGAAGAAAAAAAGTCGGATCTGAAAGAGAGAAGCAAGATCTAAAAGATTTGTGCTCTAAGAAAGATAAAAGTGAGAATTTCTGATTAAAATAGGTAATATCTGCAAGCTTTGTGCTCTGATAAAGGTAAGAATAGTGAAAAGTTTTAGATATGGAAGTTTTGTACTTTGTAGAAGTAAGATTAGTGGAAATTTTTGTTTCAAAAGTATGAATCTAGGTATGTTTGATAGATTCTAGCCTAGCTTGAAAACTAGGGTATTAATAGATGAAAGAAGATTTGATATGAATAGATTTGATATGAATAGTGAAAGATATGTTATACCTATGCATAGAAAGAATGTTTGGACTAACAAATGGATGCAGGATCCTAGAGAGAATTTGTTGTAGGTTAGCTCCTATGCTCCCAGTGCGTAGTACAGGAGAAGCTGGGGATCATTTAAAAGAAAGAGTGGATTAACCCTCTGTTACAACTCCAGAAGACCAGGACATATTGCTAAGGAATGCCCTGGGAAAAGACCTAGTTGTCTTTGTTGTAAAGCTATGGACCATGAAGTGTTGGATTGCCCTAAAATGATTGCTAAAGTTGAAAGAATGAATTTGAACCAGGAAAACCCTAAGGCAGATCCAGGAATGGCAGAATCCCAGAAAGAATCAGAGAAAGTATTGTTACAAATGAAAGAAACCCTGAATGACCACCGACATACCAGCTTATTAGGGATATTCAAAGAAAAATAATGCATTGAAGCAAGAATAGGAGACTTTGACATTGACTGTTTCTGAATGAGGAAACACAGGTGAATATCATGACAGAGAGAACTTGGGAAGCTATAGGGAAGCCTGCTATGATTCCTTCATTAGGAGGAATAGGATTATTCAGAGGTAAACTGGTAAACCTATGTGGGAATCTCACTCAGATACCTATGAATGCCAATGGAACTTCGACAGAAGAATATTTTGAGATTATTAAATTTATTGAAGACAACGCCTCATTTACCATGTTACTAGCTAGCCCTTGGATTGAAAGAGACCAGGCGAGAAGGAAAGAAGAAGAAGCAATGTTAGAAAAACAGAAGCAGGAGTTAAATGAATTCATGACTAGAAGGATCACACACTTGATTGCAGAACAAGAGAACAGATCGAAGTTATTTAATGCTAGAGACCCAGATGTCAAAGCTGCAAGAACATTAGAAGACCAATAAAAGGCTGAAGTACTTATCCCAGACAAAGAAGAGGTACTATCCCGAATCCTAGGAAAGAATTTCAATAGCATGAAGTAACTATGCTAAGAGAAGATAAGAATCAGAATGGAAAAAGGCATACTGAGACGAAGCTCACTGGAAAGAAGGCTAGAAATTTAAGTAAGAAGAGGGTTAAGATTGAAAAGTTACAGAAAGTCCCATAGGGAACCTCACAGAAGGAAAATTTGCAAAATTGGAGCTTCGTCAGGATATCAAAACATCGACACATGGTACTTCACCATGGCGAAGCAATATAACCGTTGGGGACATTATAACCGTTAGATAAATGCCCCAAATGGATAGAAAGCCTGATACTGCACCACAACAGACATAACCGAGTGAATGAATACCTCATACTCATTGCAAGAGACCCGTTGTCGAGTTACCTATTTATCCCACCGTGCACACTTTTTCCAATTGCGAATTTGAGCCCACAGACTACGTTGAGTTTATACCGTGATCATCGTGCTTCTGCTCTCTCTCTCTCTTGTTACTGTGTCTAAGCTACCCCTCGAACCTGAGATTGTTAAACCCAAGCATGTATGTCGGATGAGTTGAGCGCTTCAGAAAGAGTTGTTGAGGAAGTTTTGATCGACCTGATGACTGAAAGAGTCATGATGGAGAGAGGATTATCCACAAGTGTACAAGCATCATCCATGAGAGGACTGCCAACCTCTCCGTCAACTACTCGAGCTGGACCATCCCGACCATCAGATGAGAAGCGAACTAAGCACAGGGATGATCTTGCGAATGATAAGTTGATTTCGAGCATATTACCTACTTATACACAACCTTTGAGCGGTGTTGTAAACTGTGATAGCATACCTAGAGATTTTGAGTACGCCTTGATCACTGCATACCTCCCGAAGGGGATACGCGTAGTTCGAGCAAACCAAGATAAGATTGCAGCGTTGAAGTTTAGTGACTTCAACCTCGGCGACCGAAAAGTTTACAAAATGCTCGCCCCGCATAAGTACCTGACCAGAACAAAGGAAAATAATTCAAAGATCGTCCCTCAGTCATGGACCCATAACCTCGCACAATCCACCCTGCTTAACGTTATGAAGATTCTGCACTTCGGACGACAACAGGAGGTGAATTCATGTGTCAAATTGTTGTTGTCTTGTTACCATGGAGGTGATATATGGTTAAACCATCGCATAATAGTGGATCCGACGTTGATAAATCAGATCACAGGGCTAAGTATGAAAGGCCCTAACCCACAGGATTTCTATTCTAGAAAAACAATGGATCACGCTCTAGCTCAAAGGATCAGGGACACTTACGACGATGTCGAGAAGGGAAAGCGAGGCTACAAGGTGGCTTCTATCTAGAGTGGTGTAGTGCACCTCGCCTGCCAATTGATCACAGAAAAATTATTACACAAGAACTGACCCACCCAAGTGACTGGTTTTGTAGTCGACCTCGTAGGGAAGTGTGCAGAGGGCCTACAAATGAATTGGGTGAAGTACCTGGTGAACCAATTAGAACTTGGCTGCAGAGAAGCCCAATATCAAGGGTACGAATTTCACTTCAGCTGGCTATTGATCCTGATCTCTTTCATTGCCTGAGAGATGCCGGAAGGTGCGACCTTCCCGGACATCGAGCCCTTTGAACCATTGGCTGCAAAGTTCAACACACTATGGTATTCAAATGACATGAATAAACAGTGGTAGTCCAATGCTGTATTTCACACATACTACAACCAGTTGAAGGTAGCCATACAATTCATGCCTCGCATAACTCCGAATACTTTACACAGGTTCTAGCCTTTGATGAAATTCAACATGGACTGCCATTTCATTTACATCACAACACGCGCTGATGAGCACAAGCAACAACTTTAGTCCTATTACAAGCTAACAGAGGAGGACTTGGAGGCGATCGCCAAGGACTGGTCGGCAGACCTCCTCATTCCAACAAACCCTGCGGAGATATCTGATATAGACAGTCCAGAAACTGCACACAATACACCCGGACCTAGCAGAACGAAGAAAACTGAAGAGATTCAGGATTTAGATAGTGCATCTATGAAGACTGCTTCCATCTCACTAGAGTAAGGAGGTGATGGCGGAGAGATAGATGGCGCTGAAGTTGAATAGAATAAAGGAAAGGTTACACCGCCTAGAGATGAGGAGGACCCCTCGAAGAAAATAAAGGTTTCCCCCCTGAAGCCTTCCTCCCGGAAGAAATCGAAAGCTTCTATGAAAAAAATGCAGACTATCCTCACCTCAGATGACTTTGATTTCATTATAGTGGCCCTGAATGATGATTCGTTGGAGATAGTAGAGAAACAAGAGGCTAAGTAGGAAGTGATGTACAATAGAATCAAGATTGAGCTCCAAGGAGTACAACAAGCACTTCAGTCCAACCGCGCAGTCTCCACTGCACCTCTGCCATTAGGAACACCATAACTGGGAGATGAGCCATCTCAACTCCACCGAATAACTGATATAGTCGAAGCTCGCCTTCGACGAGCATAAGAAGAAACAACGCAAGCCACCCAAGCTTTGACACAAGTAAAAGGAGTCCTTGTAGACCAACGTAGTACTGCAGAATGGGAGAAGCTTACTCTCTAGGAAAAGTTTGATGAAGAAAAATCTCAACTGCAGAAAGACAAGGAACAGTTGCTCACGGAGCAACTCGAAGTAAAAGAAATGGTCAACAGAGCGCTTCGCTCTGTGACTATCGTAGAAGTAAAGGAAGAGGATCAAGTCATGAAGCAAGTAGTGCAACTTGAAGAAGTGATCCAACAACTACAACAACGCATTGCAAATTTAGAACTATGCACTGTGCCCGAGACTCCACAGGACGTAAGGGACCAACGAGAAGCCACTTCCTGTAGCACAGTTGACAGACTAAAGACTCTTACCTTAGAATGGAAGAAATTAATTGATTGCAGTGCTCAGACATATGATAAAATTACCAAGAACCCAGAGTTGTAGGCACTGGAGTCACAGCTCCAGGAAGAAAAGCAACACACAGAAACACTACAGGCACAATTGAAGTCTCTGTCAGTTGTGGAGAGAATGAAGAGATCTCAAGAGCAGCGAACTGCCCAACAACAAATCCATAATATCCAGATCAGAGTTATGGAGATAAATCATAAACTCCAACCGGTACAAGATAAGGCCTATCAGTTGTTTACAGAGGTAGAAGGCTAGGGAGAAGAACTGGAGAAGGTTAGCACCGCTACAGAACAATGCCTGGAAGGACCTGTGAATGATGTAGTCATTCAAGAATTTGCTAAAAAAGAGCGCGTAGCACAAAAACAAGTCAAAGTAGTTCAAGCCAAGAGTTCGAAGAAGAAATTCCTACATCAGAGTGACTCGGGATGAGTCACAGGTGAGTGTTGGGGGCATGTTGGCCTTTGACCAAATTTTGTTGATATCTGATCAAGTTTGACCTGTTTTTGGACTTCGACAGCGTGTCGAAGGAGGAGTGCAAGACGAAGCAGAGATCGCGGGATCCCGACCCCTTTTTGGGTCCTTTCTGGGATGTGCTTCATCTAGTCCCATGTTAGCACCTTGATCCTAATCAAGCACCATAAGAAAAGTCAGGATTTTAAAGTGAATTTTATTTTCCATACCCCTTTCCACCACTAAGAGGGTTCCTGATAATGAAGGTCAATGTTTAATTGAGTGTAGCCTGCTTTTGGAATATAGATTCCATGTCGGTTATGTTGCCATACTAGTTCATCCTCCTTATTAGTGATACACATATGCCCTATTTTGAGGGTTCTGATGTAGGCATCCCATACTTTTGTGAATTCCTCTCCCAGCCCGAACTATAAGGCATCCATCCACTCTTGGCCCCACACGAATGTTCTATGCAAGTCAGTGATCTGAAAAAGGTGGAAGAAACCTCAGTCTTAGAGAATTTCAATTAATGGTTGGGGGAGAAGATGACTTATGCCACTGCTCGACCATGTATCTTGTTCAATTATGACTTTTGTGCCCTTTCCTATGTCGGATATATTGTCATTGATGTCAACAGTCGATGTGATGATCTGTTGTTAATGATGAATTACCTCAGATGAGATTGTCATTGATGTCAACAAGTATATCAGTTAGCAGAAGATGTCAAATAGTGTGTAGAGATCAATAGCGCAAGCTCAGGAGGAGGAGAAAACATGAGAAGCGAATAGTTTGAAGATCAGAGCTCAGGAGGAGCACATTGCACAGTATATAAGGTAGCAGAATAAATTCTTGATTATTGTTGATCACGACAAGATCAACAATGTTCCTATGATAAAATCTCAGGAGGGTTAGCAAACGCAGAGATCAAAACTCGGAAGGAAAAGCGTAGCTCAACAATTGTCTGATCAGAGTGAGAAGCCTCAGCAGCGGTTCGATCAAGAGGTTGATCGTGTTGATCGTCTAATACAACACACATTGGTCATATGAGTGACCGTAGGCTTGAGGATTGTTGAAAGATAGTGACCGTCGGATCTGCAAGCCATCAATGACAGGAATGAATCGCGGGGAACGAAAGCAGAATTAAACGACTTCCTAGTTACAATCCCGCAATCCATCTAGATCGTCAAATCACACAGCTTCTACAATATATGACTGCGGTTGATCCAACTAACGACCAGTTTAAGTCAGATTAAATTGTGATCATCGGATGTGCAATCGCAAAATCTACGGCAGGGATAGATTGTGGAGATTGAAAGGAAAATTAAATCACTCGCAAGTTGTAGCTCCGCAATCATCATCGACCGTTAATCTTCTTTGAGAATTTCCACAGCCGTCAGATCATCTCAATGTGTAAGGATAGGATAAGCGAGTCCAAAAGGTATCGTCATCCATCGAATTAAATCCGATACCCGTCAGTCGTCGAATCATGTTAAAGTGGAAGGACAGGATAAATCTACAAGAGTTGCATTGCAGGACAGATCGAGTCGTCGATCCTAGATCTTGATCGAACTAACATTCTTCAATGCGGGTCTAAATATGTGAGGAACTTACTGTCCGTCAGTTTGAGATTTGAAATACTCGGAGCCCAGAAATCCAAAGTGAATAAGGATCGTTGGATTTGCAGGACACACAAGGATCGTTGGATTAGGACTGTCAGTCAGTAGACCTCTCCAGCAAGGACGTGTGGGAGATCCATGTCAGCAAACCTCGTCAGCAAGGACGTGTGGAAGACCACGTCAACAAGTACACATGGCATAATCAGAAGATGACAAGTATCAAGAGGAAATTGGCTCATGCCATATCAACAAGTGACGTAAGCGAGTTATGTCACTTCGGGAGAATTGCTTCGGGAATTTCAAATGTCAAAAGTTACGAAGTCCCGAAGGACGAAGATCCGAAGTTGCTCTCATCTATCGATCTAAGAAACATCGAGATTTTGGATAGCCATTAGATCCAGGAGAAGAGCATGTGCCACATGAGGATCCACGTCAGCAAGACTACGTCAGCAATGACATGTGGCGCAATCAGAGATTGACAAGTTGCAAGTTGATTCGGCATTTCAGGTACATGAAAATAAAAAATATGAGTGGCATGTGGTAGCTACTCGGCTCGTGACACATCATCAAGTGACGTAAGAAGTTACGTCACTCTGGGAGTTTAGCTTCGGGAGTTTTTACCACCGCACTCGCCCAATGTCCTGAAGTCCCGAATGTCGGAGACCGGAACTGAACACAAGACATCCGATCTGGAGATCACTTCGTGAGTGTCCTCGACCGTCGATATACTCAGTGGAAGGATAGTGTAAGTGGAAATGTTAACCGACAACAAGCGGTCTCCATCGTTGATGACTTACATAGCAGGTGATCACTCTAGAGATAAGAAGGGGTTAAGATCTGAAATCTTCGAAGTTCGAAGACCCAAAGTAAAAGGTGGTCATCCATCTCGATGTGTAATTAAGTCCTAATCGTCAGATTTAGTAGTTAAAGGATGAATTTAAGGATCAAAGATAACCGTTGATCTGGATCCGTGAAATAAACCGTCCGATCTAAATTCAAAGGTTTGAAATGTTGAAATCCCGAAGTTCCTAAGTGCGAAGTTCTGTCAGCTGTCCATCTCGTCAGAAGATTAAATCGTAATCCGTTGAAATGATAAATGCTCAAGTGATTGTCTTACTTAGCTTTTTATCCCCACCATTAGTCATATGCTATAAGAGTTTTGAAAGGGAAATTACAATATGTTGCTATAGTTGGTAAAACCCGTGGTTCTGTAACGCACAGTCATAGGTGATGGTTTGAAGGAAGTGCCTCCACAGAATATGGTCTCTGTGAATTTAACAGAGATTCGAGATCAAGTATAAAGGATTAAATTGATCCATGACTGTGATCTATTTATGAAAAACCTTCACGGTAAAATGTATAAACAGTAAGTAGGATTGATTAATCGAAGATGCGCGATGGTCCAAACGAAGGGACACAGTTGTGTCGCACTCACACCGTTTGAATAATATATAATCAAGGAAGAGTATTGAGAAGAGAGGAGTCTCTGTACTTCAGAATAGAAGATAAAAAGCTGAAGCAGATTCCAAGAAGATATCAGAGGAAAGAAAATGTGAATTACAGAAAGAAAATGAAACGCAGTGATGAGTGTTTTGTGATATACCTCTGATCATAAGATTGAATTGATTCTATAATGGATCATCTCTACTGGAGTTGAATAAACTCTAGTTGGATAGACTGGGTTCTATCAACAATCTGGGTCTTGCAGCAAGTTGGGCCTTGTGCCAAGCTGGGTCTTGGTTGAGAGTTGGTGCTCTCCAAGGAGTTGGTGCTCCTTACTTCAGTTAGTGCTGAAACAATTAGTTGGTGCTAAAAGAAAATACTCTTTCACATATATTCATATTACTATGTTAATATCAATTATACAAAATCTTATACAAACATCTGGTGTCTCTGTGTCCATTGTGATTATGATTTGATTTTTATTAATCTATTCAATTATGTTTTAACTAGTAACTTGAAAGAAGAAGAAATTAGAATAGTCCACACACTAATTCACCCCCCCTCTTAGTGTGGGAGGTGTGTTCTTCAATTGGTATTGGAGGGAAGGTTCCTTCAAACACAGTTTAAACACTGGAAGGTGGATCCTGAAGAAATGGGTGGACACATGGCTCTCTCCACAATTGAAGCTCCTTTATTCGATGGAACAAATTATTCCTCATGGAGAGAAAATGTGAAACAATTTTTGAAGTCAAAAGGATCTGAGGTTTGGAATTCAGTAGTAAGCAAGCCCTGGGACTTAACTACATCAAAGAATCTATCCAAAATTACAGTCCAAAGAAGAGAAAGGAAGAACAATGAAGTGGCATTGAAGATTCTTCTCAATGGATTATCAGATACAATCAAGGCACGCATAGGACTATGCACATCCACCAAGGACTTATGGCTAAAATTAGAAAAGATGTATCAAATAAAAAATGAAGAAACAAAAGACATTCCTATCAAGGATGAAGATGAAGACTCAACCATCAATAAAAGTAAGGACTCTCCATAATATTTCGACTGCAATAGCAGTGATATTGAATCCTCCTCTACAAGTAAAGAAGAAGACTCAGATACAATAACATAATGTTCTGTTAGCATTTATCCCATGGAAGAAGAAGAAGAAGAACTATCAAAGGCGAAACACAAGGTTGATTGGAGTCTCTTTGAATACCTCTATCACCATAATGAATCAGACTATAGCTATCTTCATGACTACACTCAAGAATTTCTTGAAAAGAGTCAAAAGCATGTCTTGGAAATAAAGAAAATGCTCAAGGACAGTGAAAAGATAATATATAAGCAGGACAATCAGTTATAAGAGAAATAAGAGGAGATAGAGAAGTTGAAGAAAGAAATTAGTCAAGTAAAAGAAAAGGAGAAGGAAGATGATGAGCTTAGAAATCATAAGCATATCCTGGAAATAAAAGAAAAGTTCAAAGACAAAAAGGAAATCATATCTGAGCAAAAGATTCAGTTAGAAAACAAAGAAGAAGAGATCAAAAAATTGAAAACAAATTTTTTTGTTCTAACAAAAGAAAAGGAAGATAAATTCAAGACACTGAAAAATGAAATCAGTCAAGCAAAAGAAGAAAAGAAGGAAGATGATGTCTCAAGAAAAAACCTTGCAGATCTAAAAGAACTAAAGGAAATCTATGTCAATCTTAAAATCTAACTTGAAGAAGCCAAAAGGAGAGAAGAGGTAGTAAGGAACCAGTTGGACAAAAAGGAAGGATCCTGTCATGAGCTGGAAGCAGAAGTTGTGAATCTTAGAAAGAAGGTTGAGAAGTTAGACACCCAAAACAAGTTCTTGAATAGCTCCATGATCCTAGATGAGATCTTGGATAGTCAGAGATCACCAAATGACAAATATGGCCTTGGATACAATAAGGAAAATATCAGTACCCCTAAGAAATATGATGCAGGTCCTTCATTTGTAAAAGATGAAGGGAGGTTTGACATAGCTCCTTCATTTGCAAAAACTGAAAGCAGGTATGACTCGGGTTCTCCACGTTCAATAAATAAAATAAACACTACAAAATTTAGAAGATTAGATCACAGAAGACACCCAAAAGCCACTCATATACCTCAAAGAAAGTTCAGAAGAGAGACACCTTCATGGATGAATCAAAGAAGGTATGGGAGTGTATTTAACGGTTATTGTTTTTCTTGTAATGTATATGGTCATAAAGCCTTGGATTGTAGGCATCATGGAAGAAAAAAAGTTGGCAGGTTCAACAATAGTATAAGATGTTGGAACTACAATCATGTTGGACATATTGCTACACATTGCTACACTATGAGATGCTACAATTGTGGTAGATATGGTCACAAAGCCCATGATTGTTGGAACTCAAGAAGACAGTCAATAATAAATGCTTCACGCAATATGACAACAAGAGTAAATAAGAAGACATGGAAAATAAAATCCCAAGTACCAAATAAGAAAGATGAGGAAATTATTTTTCTTGAAATTGATGAAGTTAATAATAAAAGTTTGGAGGATAAAACTTCTAATAAGGAATATTCTAAAAACAAGGATAAAGAAGCTTCTGGTGCACATAATAATGGCGTTGATGATGAATCTCCAATGGTAGAACAAAAAAAAGAATTGAGTGATGATTATCTCAGAAATCTTTCAATCTTATTTTAATGGTACACTGAAACTCCTTCTAAGAGAGAAATTTAAAAAAAAAGATCTTTGTCCAGAAAGTTGCAAAGACTATGCTCAATGAAGCAAATTATCTAATGGATATTCCATCAATTAGTATTGATATTGATGGGAAGCTGTAAGCACATAGGTACTAATATTGAACAGAGGTCAGCTCAGGATTAATAGTAGTAAAACACCTTGTGAACCCTGTTTTGAAGAACTCATTCGATAAAATACTTCAAGGTTTTTGGAAGTAAGGGTTACGTCAAAAGGCTTGATGAGAATCAATGGATAGATTCAAGGGTTGTTTGAAATATATGAACTACAATTGCGTTGTGTTCAGTAAGACGGTAGTATCCACAACAACAACGTTCTGATGTACAAAATGATGTACATGACATCCTGTAGAGATAACAAGAAGAGAGGGTCTGTCAGAAAGAGATACCCTTTTAGAAAAAAAGGGGGAGAATAGTTAGTGAAAACTCAAGGGAAGTTTTGGTTAGAAAATAATAAAGTAATTGGATTAAGTTTTGAAAAGACTCGATCACTACAAAAAATTAGTATCAAGAAGACCACTCATTTGAAACACAAAAATACCAATCAACTTGAGATAAGAAGTTAGTAAATAAGCAGGGGAAGAAACCCTGTTAGGAAGAGCTACCCTTTCAGAAACAAGGGTGGAGAGTAGTCAGAAGCATAGAAAAAACATATTGACAGGGGGAGTCATTCAGTTATGACAGAAAATGGTTGATTGCAGGAGGAGCTACCAGTGGTCAGAAAAGTAATTATATTGACAGATCATAGGAGAAGAAACCCTTTTCCATTGATGTCAAAGGGGGAGAGAAACTTCATAAAAGGAAAGCATCATCACAGGGGGAGTTTTGTATATGAAGTTAGTGTGTTTCCCTCAATGATAAAGGGGGAGATTGTTGGATATATTGTCATTGATGTCAATAGTCGATGTTATGATCTGTTGTTAATGATGAATTACCTCACATGAGATTTTCATTGATGTCAACAAGTATATCAATTAGCAGAAGATGTGAAACAATGTGCAGAGATCGATAGCGCAAGATCAGGAGGAGGAGAAAATAGGAGAAGTGAATAGTTTGAAGATCAGAGCTCGGAAGAAGGAGCACATTGCACAGTATATCAGGTAGAAGAAGAAATTCATGATTATTGTTGATCACGACAAGATCAACAATGTTCCTATGATAAAATATCAGGAGGGTTAGCAAACACAGAGATCAAAACTCGGAAGGAAAAGCGTAGCTCAACAACCGTCCGATCAGAGTGAGAGGCCTCAACAACCATCTGATCAAGAGGTTGACCATGTTGATCATCTAATACAACATGCATCGGTCATATGAGTGACCATAGGCTTGAGTACCGTTGAAAGATAGTGACCGTCGAATCTGCCAGCCATCAATGATAGGAATGAATTATGGGGAGCGAAAGCAGAATTAAACCACTTGCTAGTTATAATCCCGCAATCTGTCTAGATCGTCAGATCAAACAACTTCAATGATATACGACTGTAGTTGATCCAACTAATGATCAGTTTAAGTCAGATTAAATCATGACCATCGGATGCGCAATCGCAAAATCTACGTCATGGATAGATTGCGAAGATTGAAAGGAAAATTAAATCACTCGCAAGTTGTAGCTCTGCAATCATCGTCGACCGTTGATCTTCTTCGAGAATATCCACATCTGTCAGATCATATCAATGTGGAAGGATATGATAAGTGGGGCCAAAAGGTACCATCGTCCATCGGATTAAATCCGATACCCGTCAGTCATCAAGTCGTGTTAACATGGAAGGACAGGATAAAGCTACAAGTGTTGCATTGCAGGACAGATCGATTCGTCGATCCTATATCTTGATCGAACGGACATCCTTCACTATAGGTATAAAGATGTGAGGAACTTACACTCTGTCAGTTTGAGATTTGAAATACCCAAAGCCTGGAAATCCGAAGTGAATAAGGATCATTGGATTTGCAGGACACATGAGGATCATTGGATTAGGACTGTTGGTCGACATACCTCATCAACAAGGATGTGTGGGAGATCCACGTCAGCAAACCTCGTCAGCAAGGATGCGTGGAATAACACGTCAGTAAGTACAGATGGAATAATCATAAGATGACAAGTATCAAGAGGAAATTGGCTCTTGCCATGTCAACAAGTGACGTAAGCGAGTTATGTCACTTTGGGAGAATTTCTTCAGGAGTTTCAAATGTCAGAAGTTACAAAGTCCCGAAGGATGAAGATTCGAAGTTGTTCTCAATCGTCAATCTAAGAAACACTGGGAGTTTGGATAGTCGTTAGATCCAGGAGAAGATCATGTGCCACATGAGGATCCACGTCAGTAATGACACGTGGCGCAATCAGACGCTGACAAGTGTCAAGTTGATTCAGCATTTCAAGTACATGAAAATCACGAATATGAGTGACACGTGGAAGCTACTCAGCTCATGACATGTCATCAAGTGATGTAAGAAGTTACGTCACTTCAGGAGTTTAGATTCGAGAGTTTTTACCACCGCACTCACCCAATGTCCCGAAGTCCCGAATGTCGGAGACCCAAACTGAACACGAGACATCCAATCTAGAGATCGCTTCAATGGAAGGATAGTGTAAGTGGAAACGTTAACTGACAACAAGTGGTCTCCATTGTTGATGACTCACAAAGAAGGTGATCACTCCAGAGATAAGAAGGGGTTAGGATCTGAAATCTCTGAAGTCCGAAGACCCAGAGTAAAAGGTGGTCATCCATCTCGATGCGTGATTAAGTCCTAACCGTCGGATTTAGCAGTTAAAGGATGAATGTAAGGATCAAAGTTGACCGTTGATATGGATCCATGAAATAAACCGTCTGATCTAAATTCGAAGGTTTGAAATGTTGAAATCTCGAAGTGTGAAGTTCCGTCAGCCGTCCATCTCATCAGATTGAATCATAACCCATTGAAATGATAAACAATCAAGCACTTGTGTTACTTAGATTTTGATCACCATTGTTAGTCATATGCTATAAGATTTTTGAAAGGGAAATTACAATATGTTGCTATAGTTGGTAAAACCCGTGGTTCTGTAACACACGGTCATATGTGATGGTTTGAAGGAAGCGCCTCCACAAAATCTTGTCTCTGTGAATTTAAAAAAGATTCAAGATCGAGTATAAAAGATTAAATTGATCCATGACTGTGATCAATTTATGAAAAACCTTCACGGTAAAATGAATAAACAATAATTAAGATTGATTAATCGAAGAGGCATGATGGTCCAAACGAAGGGACACAGTTGTGTCACACTCACACCGTTTTAAGAATATATAATCAAGGAAGAGTGTTGATAAGAGAGGAGTCTCTGTACTTCAGAATAGAAGATAAAAAGCTGAAGAAGATTCCAAGAAGATATCATAGGAAAGAAAATGTGAATTACAGAAAGAAGATGAAATGTGGTGATGAGTGTCTTATGATATACCTCTGATCATAAGATTGAATTGATTCTATAATGGATCACCTCTACTGGAGATGAATAAACTCTAGTTGAATAGACTGGGTTCTATCAGCAAGCTGGGTCTTGGCTGAGAGTTGGTGCTCCTTACTTTAGTTGGTGTTGAAACAATTAGTTGGTGCTAAAAGAAAATCCTATTTCACATACATTCATATTACTATGTTCATATCAATTATACAAAATCTTATACAAACATCTTGTGTCTCTGTGTCCATTGTGATTATGATTTGATTGTTATTAATCTGTTCAATTATGTTTTAACTGGTAACTTGAAAGAAGAAAAAGTTAGAATAGTCCACACACTAATTCACCCCCCCCCTCTTAGTGTGGGCGGTGTGTTCTTCATCCTACCTGCCAAGCCAATCCTTCCCCCACCACTGGGAAAGAATTTACAAGGTTGTCGTTGATAAAGACAAATAAATTTCTCACCTAAAAGGGAATAGTTAAAAACTACTTGCACAAAAAGATTAGAACTTAGAATGCAATCAGAATTTAGAATAGGAGAATCAATATTTTGAGAAGAAAATATCAGAGAAAGATGAAGAAAATTCCTCCTTAAAGAAGATTAATCAGAAATTTCTTGAACAAATCAAAAAGTTAAATGATGAGAAGCTACAGATTTAGAAACCTAAAAATAAATTTGACAAGTTAGAAAATGATCAACTTTTCTAGCTAAGGAATCACAATCAAATTTTTCTTGTGAAAATCAAGAAGTTGAAGGATAAAAAGAAAACACAACCAAAGTTAGATAAATGTTTCAATAAGGAACCATGAGTCTACAAAGAAACAATGTTTGATCCAATTGAAGTAGGGATATCATCAAATGTTGAAGAATAAATGGTGGAAAATCTAAATATCTTTGCCAATAAACATTTAATGATCAACAAAGCAACAAAAGTATGCAAGGAAGACATACTAAGAAACATGAAATAATAAAGCACTACAAATGTGGCAAGAAAAGACCATGTAACAAGGATGCCTTATCATCATCCAAATCACAAGAGTCATCATAACCAAAGACAAAATATATATGAGAAGCTAAGTAAAGATCCAATTATATGGAAGAGAGGTTCAAGTGTGGAATCTTACCATTTCTTAAATCACAAAAGTTGTCACCGCATAGCTTCGTACAATATCGAATAAGCGTGGTCAAAACCTTCCACAATTTGGCAGCTTCGGTTAATGCTTAGAAGATCATACTATCTCATGTCCTCAACCATGAACAATTTAAGAATGAAGAATCATGCGAAGACATTAAAATCCAAAATTAAGACATAATTTCTAATGCTTTAAGGACAAAGAATTTAAAAAGGGGGGGGGGG
>ML783057.1:1091996-1107335 GCA_009831015.1 Picea engelmannii
CAATAAAAGAAACATAGTCTTCAATGTTTCTTTTATTGACTATTAACTTGTTGACTTGGCTATTGACTTGTTGATCCATGTAGAATCTATTCATCAAGAGAAGTTTTGTATCCATAGCTAGCATTGGGATCAATAGAATCTCTGGTGAGCACATTGATGTCATTACAGGATTTTTATTCACTTGGTTCACCAATAACTGTTGTGCAGTTCACCAAGAACTGTCCTACTAGCCATATGCTAGAGGAAGCTATACAGTTCACCAAGAACTATCAATTCACCAAGAACTATCTTACTCAGTGCCAATCCTTTTTCATACTGGATGAGTAATATTAGAGGCAGTCCTTTTTCATACTGGATAAGAATAAAATAGAATAGCCCACATCCTACCTATAAATGAATTTTCCCGCTATTGTCACTAGAATCCCATATGGAGCCCCTTACTCCCTCTTACGAGGGACCAGTCCAAGTTTTTCTCTAAAGTACTCAAACTTCACCTTTGACAGAGGTTTGGTTAGCACATATGCAACCTGCTCATTGGTAGCCACATAATGAAGCTTCACTACTCCCTTTTCTACCACATCACGGATAAAATGATACTTCATTCCAATATTCTTTGATTTGTCATGAAACATGGGGTTCACTAACAACTTTATGCAACTTTGATTGTCATAGAAAATAGTAGTAGCATCTAACTCAATATCAAATAATCCTGAAAGTAATTTCCATAGCCATACAACTTCAGTACATGATAAACATGCCGCCATATATTCTGCCTCATTTGTACTGAGCGCAACACTGGTTTTCTTCCTACTAAACCATGAGATCATACCTGATCCCAAACTAAAACAACATCCTGAAGTACTCTTACGATCTGTGACACTACCAGCCCAATCTGAATCAGAGTATCCCTGTAGTCTGAACTCACAATCTGCATCATACTTGATACCATACTCAATGGTACCTTTCAAGTATCTGATCACATGTTTTGTTGCGATCAAATGAACATGTCTGGGTTCAACCATATATTGACTTAAATTTTTCACAACAAAACATATGTCTCTGGCCTTGTGTTCGTTAAATACATCAATGAACCAATCATTTGCCTATACAAAGTGGCATCCACTATCTCTGATGAAGTATCACATAATAAATTTGGATTTGTTGCCATAGGTGTAGTCATGTGTTTTCAATCCATCATTCCAAATCTCTTTAGAATTTCCACAACATATTTTCCTTGACTAAGACAAATATCACCTGGATTTTGCCACACTCCAAGACCTAGGAAATAGTGCATCTGACCTAGATCTTTCATTTTGAATTCTAAAGCAAGCTTCTTCCTACAATCACTGATGCGATTTTCATTTCCTGTTAGAAACAAATCATACACATACAATAATAAGATCACCTTATCACCATTCTCAATCTTATAGTAGATATTGGAATATGATTTACTCTTGGTAAAGCCCAAGCTCATTAGAAAATTATCAATTCTTCCATACCATGTCCTGGGTGCTTGCTTCAAGCCATACAAGGCTTTCTTTAATCTTCACATATGTGTTTGAGTGTCATGTGTCTCAAATCCTCATGGATGCTCCACATACACTTCCTCTTCTATCACACCATTCAAAAAAGAAGTTTTAATATCCATCTGATGTAGTTTCCATCCAATCTTTGCAGCTATAGCCATAGTAGCTCTAATGGAAGTGTATCTTGCCACATGATCAAATGTTTCTTCATAATCTATTCCCTCTTTCTGAGAGAACCCATGAGCTACAAACCTTGCTTTGTATTTCTCAATACTACCATCTGCAACATGCTTGATTTTGTATAAACATTTAGATGTTACCACAGATTTTTCTTTTGGTCTCAGAACTATGTCCCAAACATCATTTTTCATAATTGATTGATATTCTTCAATCATGGCATCTTGCCACACTTTCTTCTCGGGGGCTTCTTCATAGCTGGAAGGTTCTGCATCAATGTTGTTGGACAAAAGTGCAACATAGTTGGAATATAATCGAGGTCTTTTACTTTCTTTGAAAGTCTTATTTGGGGCACCATACCTTTGTCCATCTTGAATGAGTTCACGAGACCAACCTGGTTTTCTCTTATATGTTATCACTTATGTCGGTGAATCAACAGGTTTCTAAGGCTCCATCATATCATGATTCTTAGGTACATTCTCTTATTCTTCTGTATCTGGTACTTTAGAAGTTGTAGGTTCCTCATCATGTACCTCATCTACATGATTTCTTTTTTATTTGCAGAAAGTTGCATCTTCATCAAAGATAACATCTCTGTTGATCTCAATATTTTTGTATCCAGGGACATATACTCTATATGCCTTTGATGTTTCAATGTATCCAACAAATATACCCTTCTTACCTGAAGGATCCAACTTTGTCGTTTTGTCCTCTGGAATATGAATATACACTGGACAATCAAATACCCTTAGGTGACTAACCTCTGGAACTTTTCCAGAAAACACTTCTTCTAGAGTTTTATTTTCTAGAAATTTATGAGGACTTATGTTCTGTACATATACAACAGTCCTTGCTGCTTCTACCCAGAGGTACATTTATAAGTCTTGATCATGAATCATGGCTTTAACTGCTTCCATAACTGATCGGTTCTTTCTTTATGCAACACCATTTTGCTAAGGATTGTATGGAGTAGAAAGCTCCCTCTTAATCCCAATTTCTCTACATAATTCCTTGCATTCACTAGAGATGAATTCTCCTCCGTTATCGGATCTTAAAACCTTTATTTTTATCTCAGAAATATTTTCAACAAGAGCTTTAAATTCCTTAAACTTACTAAAGATTTCATCTTTATTCTTAAAGAAATAAATCCAAGTTTTGCGAGAAAAGTCATTAATAAAATAAATATAGTCTTCAATAAAAGAAACATAGTCATCAATAAAAAAAAAACATTTTGACAATAGGAACCTGTCATGCCTCTTATCATTTCTCTCCCCTCCAACCCTCATATCCCTCCATGCAGCCTTCAATTTTACAAGCTCAACATCGATTAACTCCACATCTTCCAATTTCTTAAAAAAATTGTCAAATAATGGGTATGTATGGGTAATAACCCTAAATATCTACCCTATTCAATGTGAAGTCAAGGTCTACTCCTATAATCATTTTTCCTTGCATGAGCAAATTCAAAGAAAAAACCTATCCCAATAAGCCACTCCTTAACTATAAGGACCATAGATGTTTAATATAGTGAAATTCATGTCCAATTCCTAGGATTTTAAAACAACACCCAAACTTGAGTAAGGAAACAAAGTATCAGTGCATACAAAACACATTTTTCTCCACCAAAAATCAAGCCCCCAAAGCAACCAATCACAAGAACAAAAATAAAATCCCATTCCCCCAAAAATCATTTAGATCTTTGACTACTTTACACCCTTCTCAAATCATTTAGAACTTTTACTACTTTACACCCTTCTCCCATTGTCTCTTGAATAAGTAATATATTAGGCTTATGAGAATCCACAAGCCTCTTCAAGGCTTATTTTTCTGGGTGTTCTCAAAACTAAATATTTGAGGACAAATATATCATGACCCACCCACCATGATGTATAGTATGCTCTAAGGATCCCCTCAATATATGATTGCTTTCCTACTTTTATCTCGTTCTTTTACTTTTATTGAGCTACATCCAAGAGAGACTTTATCGCCCTCCCAATCCCCTTTACGCTCAACTATCCTCAATGTCGCTTCAATATGGTGGTGTAATCCTCTAGATACTCCTTCCCTAGACCTTAAATTATATCTAGTGAAACCCTTAGATAACACATCCCCCTCTACCATTGAAAAATCACTCCCATATAAATTGGATCTATTTCCCTTATCAAATTATGCATCATCTATCAACCCCACCCAACAACCTCCCCAAAACCACCACAAGAACTAGAGATACTCTTCCCTCTAGCTATAGCTTTCTAAATGATTTTCTTATAACTAGAGATACCCCCAACTTGTACACATCCAAACTCGACCAACTCCCAAAATCAACATCACTATTATTCAAAGTAACAAAATTCGAAGAAATAGAGTGAATGACAAACTACCTTTTGGTTTTTTTGGCCAGAATCCGGTGATGTAAATCTGGACAAAATCACTATTTTTTGTTGTTTAAATTGCATTTTTGAATGCATGAATGGATTCAACGTGTTGAAAAAATGTTGGGGAACTCTGATTATTCAAACGTAGCCACTCAAATCTGCAGATCCAACCATTCCTCACTGATTTCGAACAAAATCAAATGAAAAAATAGCCAAAAAGAGCAAAAGGTAGAACGTTTAGACTATGCCTGGCATTGGCTAAACGTTCTACCTTTTTGGTTTTTTGGCTAGAATCTGGTGATGTAAATATGGACAAAATCACTATTTTTTGTTGTTTAAATTTCATTTTTGAAAGCATAAATGGATTCAGCATGCTGAAAAACCCCTAGGCACTCTGATTATTCAAACTTAGCCACTCAAATCTATAGATCCAACCCCGTGGGGCAATCTGATTATTCAAACTTAGCCACTCAAATTTGCAGATCCAACCATTCCTCACCGGATTTCATACAATATCAAATGGAAAAAATAGCTAAAAAAACCTATAGACTACGCCCTTACGTTATATTGTCAAAAGAAAAAAAAAAATCTGCACACACAATTCATGTAAATAAAGGAACATCATCTTCTTGTGTTGGCCATTGTCATATGCGTTCTGCACATTGGTCGCTTTCAACTCAAAACAAAGAGATCTAAACATTGGATTTTGAAAAACATAAATGATAATTACACCGAAGGCGTTCTTTAAGGGGAGGTTTATCTCGCCCCTTCGTCATCTGTCTACACCGTATAAACAAGTTCCACGTGCAAATACTTACAACTTATCAGCAAATTCCAAGTGTGTTTGTCAACCCGATAGATCCAACCTCCTTCCTCCACCGCCCTTATCATTCCTCTTAGATCTACAAGCCTATAAGGAGTATGACCCATTGCATTTGAGTTGTTTTATGATTTTCTTGGTTGTTGTTTGCAAAGGCTCTGTGAATTAGCACGATGTTGAGATGCTCACCCCTCATCTCTGCAGCGATGTCAAACCTGGGATCACCGAGCTCCCTCTTCCAAGAAACAATGGCCCGGTCGGAGCCTCCTGAGTACATAAGCCCTGAGTCCGTAGACATTGCAGACGCATTGATGAACGCCAAGTGTCCCACCATCGTGGCCACCAGACCGTGGAGGGAGCCGAGAGGTTGGAAAGGGTTACGTTTTGTGTGGAAAATTTCAATCTGTCCTTGCGCCCCAACGATACATGATAATATATCCCTCCAGCCTATTCACAATGCAAATCTTAAAAAAACTGATCGAACTAAACCAAAATGGCATACAACAAATTGAAATAGAAGAGAAATATGTGGCTTGCCACCCTAAAAGACTCTTTATCAGTGAGAGAGGCCATGTCAGCACAAGAGACAACAAATTTCGAAGCCTTCTCCACTTGGATCTTGATGTCGTTTCTTATTTCAAAGGCTTTCTCTCTTAGCGATAGGTCCATACAGAGCCACCTCATCGGAGTTGAAAGATTGATTGTTGAGTCCGCAATCGGCAGGAGAAATAACAGAGTCAAAGCCACGCTAGACGACACCCTACGATTGAAAATCTGTAGGCAATAATCTCAAGGAATGACCATAGATTTCCTTGGAAAATCCAGTATGCTGAATTGCAGGCAATTTCTTTGTGGTATCGAAGGGGATAAATTTGTCCCCCTACGAGGATTCGAAACAGGCTTGGAAGAATCGAGACAGTTCACATTTTCCTTGTTGATGCCCACACCCTTTTCTGGCAGCTCTCTGTTCACATTTTCCAGAAATAATCCTTCTAAAAGTGAGAATAATACATGAGGGTAACCTAAAAATCATGGAAAACATATTATAGGAAGCATATAATATGTTTCTTTGTACCCAGAACTGAGCTTCGTTTAAACCATATAAGAACATCAGATTGTGACTTGTGACATGTTTCTTCATGAATGAGTTGTTGTGTATCTGTAGGATTGAGACCGTTGAGGGAGCTCTAGACATGGTGGTCATGCAATTGAGTGTAGGAATGAGACCGTTGAGGGAGATCTAGACATGGTGGTCATGCAATTGAGTGTATTGGGTGCTAATCAACCTGACACTTCTGTTGCGACTTAGTTGAGGAGAACACGAAGAGGAGGATTTCTGATTAATATACTGGGCGATGGTGGGAAGGTCTACCTCCTTTCATGACCACTCTGCCTTCTTCATGGGGATGATCCATCTGATTCATAGCCAGACCCCAAAAAATAAGGTGTTTGCGTAAGCGGAGGATTTTTCTTGCCAAGCTCTGCCATTGGATTCCACAAGGCATGCATGCAACCACTCTGAAAGGACGTCAACGCGTGTTTGTTTTGCGTCTGTCTGGATGGTCATCTATGAAAAAAATATAAAATATAAGTTATAATGCATCGATAATATAACTGTTGAAAGAATATGCCATGAGCTATGCCATGAGTTACAATGAATTTTACCCTACTTCCTGAAAATATATTAAAAAAAGAGGATGAGGTCGATATCTGAATAAATATGATTTATTCAAAAACATTGATTTAACTTCACATGAGTGGAGAAAATCTTGGATTTATTATGTTGTTGCTTTAATGTATTTATTTACAAAGACGTGTCAATCCTTGCAGTCACCATGTAGCGATTGAGGGAATAGAGATTGTCTCTCTTCAAAAGATCTTTCAGGATTGAAAACAGAGCCTATGTCCAAGCCTGGCAGTGGAACGCTCTAATGTAATTGGTGGAGAAAGAGGGAGATTGTAATGGAGAGTGCATAGTGGGTTTTGGGTATTTAAAGAAGTTGTTGAGATTTATGCTCCTGCGCGTTGGATGTCTAAGCCAACTTTTTTAGAATGGAGTTTTTTTCCAAAGCTTCATATTCTCATAGGGATCAATTATAAGACCTTGAACTACATGGTACATGGTATCTTGATGAGAAATATTAAACCCAGTTATATGCTCTTCCATTCTTTCTTTTCCTTTATGGAGTTTTTGAGGCCATCTCTTTAGTGTTCTGTGAGGCCATTTCTTTTCCTTTGACATATTTTTTAAGTTGTTATCTTTAATGTTCAACTAAATTCATATTAAAATGTGCTTCATATCTCCCAAGTCATCCCTTCCTTTTGAAGAAGAGAGCATTTCTTCATCACCGTGGCTGAGGCCATCTCATAAACCAGACCAAGTATACAATTTTCATGAAGGGATTATTTGTAGTTACCAGATATCTCTTTAATGTTTCTAGATTTTCAAGATTCAGACCTAATAAACCAAGGGATGAAGGTAGTTACCAGATCTCTCTTTAACATTTTAAGTTTCCATATTTTCAAGATTCGAACCTAATAAAAGATAATTTCTTAGCTCTCGTATTTTCCTTCTTTAATTAAAAGAAATCTCATAGAAAGGATCCTCTGCAATTACAAAGCCTTTTCAAGACTTACTAATTATTTTGGCTCATGAATATCTCAAGAACCAGAAAATTTGTAATTAACTATTAGCGAGAAATTTGATATAGAAACATACCTTCTTAGAAACCACATGCATGGTTATCAAGAGCAGAAGCAAGAGACTCAACACGCTAAAGAAAAAAACCATAATTTTTTCTCTTCAAACGATCAATTTTTTCTAGCAACTTGGTGTCTAGCATATCTTCCTTTATATGCCCAAGATTATGGGTTGTAAAAGTATGGTTATGACCCGGAGAAATATTTTCCATCGCAAACCTGTGATAAATAAGTTATCAAATTAATCCAATCCTTCTGGATGTAGACCGTGAGGCAAGGGTTTTGAGTCCTTCAGGTTAGCAGATTGAAGTCGGGGGATGCAACCACTGGAATTTAAAGAGAGACATGGCAGTGTGGAGTGTGTTTATTGATGACCACATACAAGCGATCACTGTACACATATATTTTACAGTTATTAAAAAATAAGTAATCAGATTAATCCAATCCCATCAACCCATAAGGGATTGGATTAATCTAACTGATAAATTATTTATCACAAGTTTGCGACGACAAATTTTTGTTGAGCCAATGGCAGACAGTTGTTGTCTCTGCATCATTACTATAGATATCCTCTAGAGTAATGACGTGGAGACCACAACCATCTTCCAGTGGCTTGACAAACATGTGGCAGCTCAACACGATTGGGATGGATGAAACAATTAAGATAGAATATTCATATAAATAAATGATAAAATTAGTAAATTTTTGTGAGAAAGACTAGTACAGGGGAGAAAACTGGAAATGAAATCTGACAAACTGTGGTATTTCTTCACTTTTCATGCAAATAAATAAATATTTCCTCGCATTACAGCAATGACGAATAAATAAATATGGCCTTGCAATATGTCTATGGGGAAAGGAAATTGGTATATAGATTCAATTCTTATAAGATGGTGGATATATACCAAAGTATAATATATAATGTCATAATAATTTAATTGACGATCCTTTTTTTGGGGAGTTCTTGAAAGAATAGTTAAATCCATACTTTTTGATTATAGATATAGATGCCAAGTTAGTGGCTAAGGCAACACCAATCCATTGAACTGAACTATTCACTTTTTCCGTTGAAATATTAACAAGGTCATCAACCAATCCATTAGTATGTGGAATGTCCTTATCCTTATCCGCAGTCCTGCTTTGACTGGTACAAGCTAGGATTTATGTTTTGAGTGTTGAGCCTCACCAACTCAAAATGAGAATTAAAGTAAAAGTAATGAATGCCTATTTAATGGCTTGCAATTCCCATTTGATATCCCAACAACTTCTTGCTTGAAGGTTATCTATTAGGTAGTTTTATTTTTAGATTTAGATACTAGAATCATTGCCAAATCATTTTGTCAACGAGGATTGATACTTGCATGTCAAATTGCTTTCAGGGAATACATTGTAATTTATGAGGGAGGGTGATGAATGATATTTTCATCGTGGAAATATTTTTTTTTATTGTAATTTTAGTTTTATTTTTTAATTGTTTTTAATAAAATTCTAAAAGTACGTAGAGATAATACTAAATATCATACTCAGAGTAGGCAGGCTGCAGGATACCATGGCCACAGCTTATGATATGAAGGCCGCGACAACCATGACTAAAATACTTTGCAAATTTTAATTAATAAAATTATTATTCTTTAGGCAAGTAACCTATTTCTTTGTTCATTAGTTTTTTGTTTACCAAGTGGCAGCATTGTTTTGTTTAGTGAAACACACACGCTTACACCTAGCAATGCAAGTGACATACAACATACAGTCGCCATATTATCACGTGACATTAAAAATTATTATCCAAGTACACATTATTTGACTATACACTTTGACACGTGATATTAAAAATAACTATTCAAGTGTCTATTATGTGTCTAGTTCCTTTCTTGGCTGAGTAGACAAACATGAGCGCAAGAGGAGCATACAATTTGTGGTAGTATGAAGCCTAACTTGTTATTCCTTGCAGCTAGTCGGTATTTTGAATCCAACTAGTCAGTATGCACTCAGGGTACTCTTTTTCTATGTCCAACTCTATCTGAAAGCAAACTCATCACACTTGAATTGGTTTCGAACAAGGCACCCACCAGTTCCACCTCGAGGTTCAAAATCCATATGCATGGTGATGAATCAAGGTCTGGATTGGCCTCTATCAAGCGAACATTTTCAACAATCGTGTTGCGCCATCAACAATGGATCTTTGTATCACTAGAATGGCCCCAAAATTTGGACTCCATGGCTCTTGAGTATTCACCCATCAAACCTCAACCTCCGTTACAAGAAGGATCGCACAACGTACAACCTCCGTTACAAGAAGGCTCACACAATGAACATGTGATATTCGTGGTCTTATTCCTTCTAGTGTGCCCTTTAATTTGTTTTCTGGCAGTTACAAACCCTTACAAAGTGTTACAAGTGTCGCTTCTAAGGCTCCATTCTCTGCATTCCATTATGAAATTTCCCTCGGCTTTGACCCTGAACCCTTTATCTTGCTAATCCCCCTGCATGCTATTATTTCCCATCTTTTGTTACAAGACTTAAAAACCTTAGTTTTCTTCCTAAGAGAAAGGAGTAACATTTTTCCCAAGATCTAGCAATACTTTAATTCATGTAAGAATTTAAATTGACGCCAAAATAGACAACTCTCATGTTTACAAGTTTACAATTTTCAACTATATTTAGTTTTTGAACTCATTGCATATTTAAAATATAATGTGAGGAATATCTAGGTCTTCCCTTATTTGAGAAGATATATATAATTTATCTTACAAATAATTAATGTAAAATTAGTTCTAGCTAACATCAATGACACGATTTTGTATTTATTAGCCATTAATGATGATAATAAAAGTTGTCATCTATTTTATTGCATTTTCATATCAAATTGTAATTAGATGATATCTAAATTTTTTGTTTTTAGGATATACTTGGAAAAATATTTACACTATTCATTTCTCTATATTATTTTTGTTTCATTGATTCTTCTCTCACTAAATATTATGATGGTCATAAAAACATATTTATGCCGAAGACATATATACTGATAGGTTTTGTAGAAAACGTTAACAAGTTTTCCAAAACCACCATTTTGATCAAAACCTGTCAACCAAATCACCTTATCACTCCAGCTGTCACTTTGTTGGCAGACCCATTCTTTGAAACGGCTACGACCACACTTCCTCCTCCATGGACATGTTGGTAACACATCATCCTAATATCAGTCACCACCCTCCATTCACACAACATCCTCACAACATACTCTGTATGTACTCCTGAAGCCGCCCTCCAGTCACGCAACATCCTTTAGAGGCCACTTTGATAAAACACAAGCGCTTCTCCAGCATTGTGGTCGGTCCTATCATGTTGAATATTAATTCATTCAATCATTTTTTTTACTCGTTATATGTGGCTTTACATGCGCCCTGTCCGATGCTTTCTTTAGTCTAACAGGTAGCGGATTATTCATGTGATTGCAGAAGGAAGAGAAACGAGGGGTTTTGAAATGGTTGTCGGTCAATGTCAATATAGGCGATCATGTAATACTCCCGTTTATCGATCGGGCGGACAATTGCAGTCTGGATTTTGTCAAGAAATATATAGCCAATTTGGCAACAACTCCTCCCCTGGATCCCTCCAGGCCGCTGTGGAAAATTCATTTTCTGCGCGTTCGATCAGAGGATGCAGAGTCCAGCGCCGTCTTAAGAATACATCATTCCTTAAGGGACGGAGTGTCTCTCTTCTTGGCCTGTACCAGAAAGGCCACTGACCCTCAATCCCTTCCCACAATCCCACGACAAAATCCAAAATCTAACACGAGGTCGATTAATGGCGAAAGCAAGGGAATATTGCATTTCCGACCTCTGCTCATGGCTGTCTATAATCTTTTCCTTGTAATCTGGTACACTATTGTGGACATGACGCATTTTTTAGCGACAATTGTCTGGATTAAGGACAACGATACACCAATTAAGGGCTATCCTGGCGTAGAAACGAGCCCTAAACAGATTGAACACGCTACGCTCAGTCTAGGAGATTTCAAGATTGTCAAGACTACTGTAAACGGGGTATGGCGCTTTGATGTCTCTCTATTCAAGACTTTATTTGGCTTTGGTGATCTGGTGCTTTGGAAATCTTAAATGTAGTTAATCTTTGTAAAATTTGGATTTAGTGGAGCGGAGTTTCATGACGTTTGGAACGATTTTAGATAAATACAACCAGCTGTGAGCTCTACTCTGGAGGAAGTCCTGTAATTACATATTGTGAAGAAAATTTGCCTTTTTTTGTAAGCAAAAAACATGATACCGCTGAGAATGTAGCTGTATTCAAAGCCTTCATTTTCTTGTAAGCAAAAAACATGATACCGCCCCCCGGATGGGGTGCCACGTTGCAGAGCCGAGACATGCGGGCAAATGCCGAGCTGCACCATTAATACAACCCACCGACAACCATCCCCTCAGCATTTAAATGGGAACGAGCCCGTGCAGGATTAACCAGGGGACGAGGCCCTTCGCGCAAGTGAACAAGACAACGCACCAGAGCACTAGGAGGCCAGCCTTAATGGCCATGGCAGTCGTCGTCATCCTCCTCCTTATCACCCGCCTCGACAACAATGAGAGGCATTCGAATTTCGCAGAGCCGAACGCAAAGCCACTGGAGTTCTGGAGCAGGGCTATTCATCCGCTGGGAACTTCGAACATCTCCAGGGACTTCAACATGCCCAGGGCACGAGGAAAGCCATGCAGGGGCCTAGCTTGGTACTCCGCTGAATCACGTAGGTAGAGGCAGAAGAAGTTCGAGAAGGCGTTGTCCTTGGCATCCTCGCAAAGACACAGGGAGTCTGGGAGACCTCGAACGCCTCCAATGACGTACGTGGAAGAGATCACCTTGGACGAGGCCATGCAAAGCTATCCTGAGCACCCTCTTTTCATAGTCCTGGACTATTGGAATCCTCCCATTGATTTTGGCACTGAGGACAAGATTTCGCCTCCTGGAAAACAGCGTGGCTACAACGCAACTCACCCGGCAGAGGAATTCACCACCTACTATGTTGAGGAAGAGGTACCGTCCTGTGCAAAAGGAAAAAACGACCCACCCACTGGTGCATCTTCGGAGGAGGCGACTCAGCCGAACAACTGGCAGGTACATCAAGCCAGTGAAGCAAATGAAGGCGAAGGAGCACAGGGGCCATTTCCCTTGGCCTCTGTTGAAGGCAATTGGCAGGACCAACATTCTTTTACCAACCCAGGGTACCTAGCACTAATCTTTGAAATGAGGAGCATGCTGGACGATCGGATTTTTCGTATCGCTCAAATCGATCATCGACTCGAAACGCTGTATGTTGCACACTCCAGGACTCTCCCGAAAAGGAAGTGCCCTACGTGCACACAAGCTTATGCGTTTCCTGCAGGATGGCGAAGGCACGGGGAAGAGGATGAGCCAGATGGATAAAATGTTTAGTGATGTTCACAATTAGCAATCTCTTTTGTTTCAGAACAAGGTTTTAGCCTAGTTAGATTATAGTCATGCTGTAATTAGGTTATTAGAATACAAACTGAACCTAATGGAAAGGCGTCCTGGTTTCCTTCGGGCAGGACAACACTCTGATAATTTTGTTTGCATGAATACAAGTGGCATAGAATGTCCAGCTGTCTTGGTTTCCTGTTCAAGCGGGACAACTGGCATCACAAATAGACTCTGTAACTCTGCAACTCTGCAACTCTAATATAAACAGGATCCTCCCCTCTTTTACTTAAAAAAAAAACATAATACCGTCGATAATGTAGCTTTATTCAGAGCCTTTATTTTCTTGTAAGCAAAAAAAATATGATACTGAGAGCCTTCATTTTCCTTTAGTTGAAGTTCAAATTTTGCGTTATTTAACAATTTCTCTATTTTTGCAAACCGTCATTTTTTAAACATTTTTGTTAAAATGCTATCGATTCAATCGATTAAATGTTTTGTTGCATTTTTAAGAATATTTTAATCCAACTCAACGTCGATTTTGTAGAGATTTTTCTCAAAATGCCATCGATTCAATAGATTAAATGTTTAATAGCATTTTTAAGAGTATTTTAATCCAACTCAAAGTTGATTCTGTTATTTATAATGGAATTTAATTGGTTTATGTATTAATTTCTTATGGTTAATAGAAGTGTGATTGGTAATTTTTTCATTAAAATTTGGGCAGAATCAATTTAAATGTACGGAATTGCAAATAACAATAATGTAAAATCAATTTATATAAAATAATATTAATATCCAATAATTTATATAAAATAATATTAATATCCAATAATGTAAAATTAAATTATAGAAAAAATATTAATAATATTAAAGGAACAATTTTTTTTATTAAAAATAATGATTTTAATAATATAATATTATTATTTCAAAACAGGTCAAAAAAAAATTTAAAAATAAACTTATTTGTTCATTAAAAATAACAATCTCAACCAATCAATATTACAAAATTTCAAAAAAATAAATCATAACAATCAATATTATAAAATTTCAAAATTAGATATTTTTTATAACAATCGAAATGTCGAAGTAATTTGAGGGAGGTTTGACCACTCCGTTCATTGGGTAGACATACAATGTTTGGCATTGCAATCTTTTACCTCAACCCTTTCTACCCACCTAAACAGTGTGTCCACTACCATCACATTGCAACCTTTTACCTCAACCTTTTCTATCCAGCTAAAGAGTGTGTTCACTACCATCCATAAGCGAAGACCTTACATAAAGCCCCTAAAATACCATCTATCTTCCCCTCGATACATGTCTCTAAATACTTATTTTAAGTTTATATGTTTCCTCTATTTTTTTATATACTTTATATTTATAAAGTTTATATTTTTCTTCCATATATAAATATTTATATATTTGTATTTAAAATATATAAAATTGATGGATTATTTTCGGCACGAAATGAGAGAGGAGATAAAATAAATAAATGCACAGAGATATCACGGATATCCAATAATATAACATAAATGTATCAGAGATGCAACCATAAACACAGAGATAGAGTAATACACAATTTTCTATTAATGAACGAAAATGTACAAGAGTGAAAGACTCGCTAGAATGGTGGTAGTTTATCTCTGAGAAGAGATGTGACAGCTACTCGCATCTGTGAGAAGATGATTATTACAATGAGGCTCTAAGAGCCTTTTTAACATAAGTAAAATCTAGAACCCTAACCCCGGAAGATGAAAAGCCAAAAGGTTTGTGGGCCCCGATGGGGGTAGTTGATACTTCAACTTCCCAGGGGTGTAACTTTTGCATACGATCTCCTTTGGGGCACTCCTAGTTGGAAAGATCTATCCGAGGACTACAATTTTTGGGTGAGAAACAATGATCTACGATCCATGTTTTTCCCCGTTTTATCAAAAAACATCGTTTAGGGCCTCAAAACGACTACGGAAGTTCAAGACCCAAAAAACTGTTAAAAATAGTAAATTACCAAAATTGCCTGTTTTGAGCCAGTTGAAAAATGTGGGTGGCAATATCCACCTGGATAAAAAATTTAATATATAATATTTAATACTACAAACATAAAAATTTAAAGATATATATATATATATATATATTCCCCAGGATAAATGCCTTTAAATACTTATTTTAAGTTTATATGTTTCTTTTTTTATATACTTTATATTTATAAAGTTTATATTTTTTTCCATATATAAATATTTATATATTTGTATTTAAAATATATAATATTTAATACTACAAACATAAAAATTTAAAGATA
>ML783057.1:1107385-1124444 GCA_009831015.1 Picea engelmannii
CAGTGATAGTCTTGCTGTAATAACTGGACTGCCCCAACAGAGGGGAAACCAGTCCAGCCAACGAATGAGTTCATAAAAAATAATAAGACAAGCTAAGAGAAGCAGTCCTATATAGACTGTTTATCAACTGAAACTGGCCAGAGAAGATTGTTCATCAACTAGACTGTTCATCAACTGAAAAGACATAGTAAAACACTACAGACTCAGACACCTGGTGGATAGCTCGGCCACGTGGCGTGGAGGTCCGCTGTCCAGGGCTCCTCCTCGATATACGTAACTTCGTCTGCCCACTGCTGGTCAACTTGCATTTCGCCCATGGTTCCCTCAGCCGTTGTAGTAGAACTTTGCATCCAGATCCCTGCCTCATCCTTCTCTGCTACACTACGTCCTTGCACGCCCTGCGCTTGTGCCGTCTCTGAAGCACATTGTGGCCTGTCATGTCCATCACCTGGAGCTGCCCTGGGATCCTCCGTGGGGGTCGCTACTGCCGAGTCCGAGAAGAAAGCTGCTTGCATGGAGGAAAGCGTCTGAAGAAAAACCTCCACCCTCTCATTCGTCGCTTGCAATCGGAATTGGAGATCCGTCACTCCTTGGCAGAGCTCAAAAACTAGTCCATAAAGGATGTCACGGTTGTCTTTAAACTTCTCGTTGTTGAAAGAACCAACACCCTCATGTCTGCTGTGTGGAGGAGGCTCATCGCTTGAGCTTCTCGGATGGTCAGGGGTCGGTGTGGGGGAAGTGAGAGCCTTCGGAGGGTGCAGGAAGGAGCTCACTAGCCTGGGTATTAACGTCAAACAACCCAATTGCAGGTTCGACGGTTCATGAAAGGGAGTCAAGAGATGCTCTGAAGGAAGCGGGGGGGAGGAGTCTATGGAAGGTGAGTCGGGGGGAGAGACCGAGGGCTGACGAGGCTTCCAGGGAGAGCCCCTCTACGGCCTTCCCCTGGGACGCGACATAGGGAGGAAGTGGTTACCAGCCTGCGAGAACAGATACACGATGCAGAGGTGTGTGACCTGGTGGTGAACGGAGGTTGCATGGAGCCAGAGAATGCTATCTGGACTGAGCCCTGGCTACCATGGTTGCACAGGGGAGGGTCCTTCAGCCTGTAAATGGAGATGGGAGAATACCATTGCAGCACAGCCAAACGACGACGCGGATATGGAGAGGAGGAGTGCATAAATGCACCCTCTAATCACTGTAAATGCCATTTAATCTGATGGGAAGGTGACGGGCTGTGGCATGAGCCCGTCACGTGGCTCAGTGCCATGGTGGCTGATGCCTTCCCTCTCCGTCTGCCACATACCCCGCACTAACACCCCATCCGGGGAGACATCCACCAATTCCGCTTTGCGGATGCACTACTGGAAAATAGGATGGTCATGATCCCGGGTTGAATTGCAATGGAGTTCTGGACCACTCCAGTTGGTACCCAGATTAGCCAGTTCGTCCACGACTTGATTCGCTTTCCTCCTTACGTGTACAGGAATGATAGCCTTATTTGGTTGCATTAGATCTGCAATGGTTTTCAGGCCATGTGAGAGTCTCCAGCTAGGCGAAATTTTGTCCGAATTGGCCCCATTTAAGATCCTGCGCAGCAGGCCAATGATGACTTGTGAGTCCCCCTCGACAATTACCCTGGCGAAATTGTTTTTGATGGCCAATTGCAAACCTTTGATAAGACCCCAGAGTTCTGCTCTATTATTCGTCGAGTGACCGATGGAGCCGGCGCTTATGACAAGAATGTGCCCATGATGGTTGCGGAAGACTACTCCATAGCCTGCAGCCCCTGGATTACCCTTAGAGGCTCCATCAAAATTGAGCTTGATGAAATCTTCCGGAGGGGGGGACCAGGAGGAGGGGCTACTAGAGGGGAGGGAGGAAGGAGGGGAGGGGAGAGTCTGAAGAGAAGGAAGTGGTAACCGATGCCGGAGGATGGGGAGTTCAGAGGGTGGACAAGTTATGTCTGCGTTGTACCAGTTTCGTAGGTGGAGAGTCTCCAAGTTGTTGCGATGGCAATGTCTCCAACATTGTTGCCACGGGAGAGAGATGGTTCTAAAGATCCTCCTGTTCCTTTCTTTCCACACTTGCCACAGAATAAAGCCGGGTAGGAGTTGCCAAATACGATTAAGGAGAGGTGAGTGAAAAGCCTTGTACCTCCATTCCGTTATAGTTTCGAGGATGCTATCCCTGAGGCGGTCTGAGGTGCGCATGATGATCGTTGCTTGATCCCATATTTGAGCTGTGTAAGGGCAAGAGTTGAGGAGATGATTCATAGTTTCCTCTGCTTCTCTGCATAGTATGCATAAAGAGGGTCCCACAAAACCTCTTTTCGAGAGGTTGTCCCATGTGAGAATGCTGGAATGGGAGACCAGCCAAAGGAAAAGAGTGATTTTAGGCCAATGTTTAAGACTCCATATTTTGTTCCAGATCTTCAAAGCTGGGAGGGGGTTTGGCTGAGTTTTAATTTGGTAGGCTTCCTGCGTGCTGAAAGTACCCTGTGGCTTGTATCCCCATCAAAGTGTATCTTCTCCTGCAATTTTGGATATTTTCCATTTAGCCAGCTCTTCTTGCAGGGGTGTCAGATCTAAATGTGCCTCTAGATTAAGGCGTTCCCTATCCAAATGCCAGCATCTCCAAGTGTCCTCCGCGGGATTGTCCTGCTAGTAGTCCGCTACTTTTGTCAGGCCTGCCCGAGTGGCTAGAGCGTAGATGTTGCGGGCCCATTCTTCATCATTTAGAGCTGGCCACTGCTGCCAAGAGTCTTGCCAGAAAAGAGTCGTTTCCCAATTACCAATCTCCCAAAAAGCATGCTGAGTCACCAGCTGTCTGTTCTGCTTGGCCGTTGTCCAGATTAAAGAGCCCGGGTTGTCCCCATTCCAACGGATTAAGTTCTTCTCTGCCATATTTGGAGCGTATTTCTGCCTCCAGAGCCTGGCCCAAAGGTCCTTTGGATTTTTTAGCCAGCGCCACCATATTTTGGCGCTGAGGACCTTGTTCATTATAGAGGGGTCCCTTAGTCCCAGTCCTCCTTGTTTTTTGGGCCGACAGAGTTTGTCCCAACTGACTAGTGCAATTTTCTTCCCTTTGTTGAGGCCTTTCCAAATGAAGTTTCTCTGTAAGTTTTTGATGGCCGTGAGGACGAACTTCGGGGAAGCCAAGGTTGAAAAATAATAGATAGGGAGGGCCTGAAGAACAGCTTGGAGGAGAGTGAGACGGCTAGGAAGGTTTAAAGCTCTAAAAGTCCAGGAAGAGATTCGTTTAGAGAAAGAAGATAAGAGAGGCTCCCAAGAGGAATTGCGGAGGGCATTGTCGATCAAGGGGATGCCAAGGTATTTGGATGGAAGGGAGCTTCTGTTGAAACCCAGGATATCCGAGATGTGGCGCTGAATCGGAGGGGGCGTATTGAAGAAGAAGATTTGGGAGTTATCCTTGTTGCAATCCAGACCTAAGGCGTCAGAAAAGGTTTGGAGGATCTCCTAGATAGAGTTGGCTTCACGGACAATAGGGCTGCCCATTAGGAGGGTATCATCCACAAATTGGCTGTGCGAGATAGGGGGAGAGATGCCATGGAAAGGTAAACCTGTCAGAAGGTTGTTTTCTAGGGCCGCGTGAATTGAGCATCTGAGGCCTTCAGTCAGGATGATGAAGAGGAAAGGGGAGAGGGGATCGCCCTGTCTAATCCCTCTTGAGGGGGAGAAGGGTCGTGAGGGGACCCCATTGATGAGAATAGAGAGGAAAGTTTTGGAGGTTAGATTCATAATCCACTTTACCCAGACCTGATCAAAACCAAAAGCTAGAAGCATTGCTTGCATGTACTCCCAACTTATTTTATCAAAAGCTTTGGAGAGGTCTAACTTGAGGAGCATACCTAGAGTTTTGGTCTTTTGCAGGGAATGAATTACTTCATGGGCCAGGATAACACTATCCAGGATTTGCCTGCCCTCAACGTATCTGGATTGCTCAGCGGAGATGATGGTCGGTAGGATGGGCTTGAGTCTTCGAGCTATCACCTTGGTGAGGAGTTTGTAGATGACGTTGCAGAGAGTTATAGGCCTGTATTGCTTAGGCCGATAAGTTTTCCCCTCTTTGGGAACTAGGGTAAGGAAAGTGGCATTGAGAGCTTGGAGGACCTGTCCACTGGCTCGAGAGTCTTCCAAAATTTCCCAAACCTCGGTCCTGATCATCGGCCAACAATAGTGGAAAAAGTCACTGGTGAAGCCGTCGGGCCCAGGAGCCTTGCACTTGGGGGTTTCCTGAAGCGCTTGATCTACCTCCTCGATGGTGAAAGGCCGAAGGAGAGCCGCGTTTTGTTCTTGGGTGACCAGAGTGGGCACATGCCGCGTAACCTTATTGATTGCTTCCTGTCTATCTTGGATGGGCTCTGTGAGGAGGCCTTGAAAGTACTCGAGCAGGGTCGTTTCCATATCAGCATGGGAGTGGATGGTTTCCCCTTCATCCGAGATGAGATGCGTGATCTTCTTAGAGTGTCGCCTTTGGATGACAGTTCTGTGAAAGAATTTGGTGTTGCACTCCCCTTCCTTGAGCCACTGAACCCGCGATTTTTGTTTCCATAAGATTTCTTCATGTTTCTTCCTAGCCTCAATCTGTTGAGTTACTTCCATTTCCTGGGCTTTTAGCTCCTCTGTTAGCCCTTGGTCTCTGATCCGTTGCTGAATTTCACCCATTTGTGCTAACAGTTGTTTCTGAGACTCAAAAATGTTGCCAAAGGTATGCAAGTTCCAAAGTTTGAGAGTTTGTTTGAGATTCTTTAACTTTTGTTGGAACTTATACATCTTGGATCCACGAGGAATCGCTGCCTCCCGCCACCAGTTTTGAATATTTTCTTGGAAGTCAGGGTGGTCTAGCCAGAACTGTTCAAACCTGAAGGGATTTTTTTCCATTTGTAGCCGGGACATCCAGCGATAATTGTATGGGCCAGTGGTATGAACCAGAGAGGTTCATGATAGTAGATTCCATTGCCATGCCATCCATCATGATAGATTCCGAGATTAGGAATCGATCTAGTTTGCAGGCGATTTGGTGTATTCCTGTTCTTCTGTTTGTCCAGGTGTGAATGTCGTTGCTAGCCTCTAGGTCGACGAGGTGAAGGTCGTCAATTAGGCCGTTGAAGTCGCCGGATTCTTGATCTAGCCGTCTTGACCCACCTTTCTTTTCCCCCAGACTGCGGATGATATTGAAGTCCCCCCCAACAATCCATCTATTATGTTGTGTGAGACTGGATAAATACCTCAGGCTTTTGAGGAAGGCTTGCTTGTCTCGTGGAGTGGCCGGGCCGTAGACATTGGTCAGATGTCCGGGCTTGTTTGAGCTGATAAGCCTGTAATCAGTTGTGACGGACCATTTGGTGGTGAAGAAGTTTTCCATCAGCACGACGGTGGTGTTCCAGAGGATTGTCAGTCCTCCAGCCGTTCCTATAGTGTCGATTGAGGCCGCTCTTCCCTGCCTCCAGCAGTAGGGAAGTAGTCTGTCAATGTCTTCTGAAGTGCACTTTGTTTCCTACAATAAAACAATGTCTGGTGTTTCCATTATTATCAGTTCTCACAGCATTTTTTGTTTTCTACGTCCGTTGAGGCCTTTGATATTCCATGATATGATCTTCATGATGATGGAGGAGCGGAAAGAGGAGGGAAGCTGTCCGAGATTAGGTGGATCTGCCCTGAGTTCACCATGAAGTTCCCTATTTCCTGTATGAGCTTGTTGGTGGATTTCCTCCCCCTTTTCTTTTCATCTTTCTGGGCTTTGTTTGGGTTCTTTGTCTAGTTACCCTGGATTCCCAAGGATTTGCTAGCACGTGCTGAGGACCCGGCTGAAGAGTTGAGAAAAACTTTGTGCACCTTCCGCAGTTGATCCCTGGGTATGGTGTAAAGTTTTTGCTGCCTATAGGCGTGCTCCAAGTGCTCTAGATCTACCCCTGATAAGTCTTGCTCCTCCATCTCCATTTCCTCATCCCCATCTTCTATCTCTTGCAAATCTTGTAGATCACGTGCCAGGTCGAGGGGAGGGAGATCTGGTTCCTTACTCTGTGGGGTCCGTTCAGTACTTTGGCTAACTGGCTGGGGACCCTTGTCGAGGGGTGGTACATTCGGACTTGCAGGGATTATGGGGTTTTCTGGTTGATCATGTAAAATTGCAAACTTATTACTAGTTGAAGGATCTTTACTTACCTGAGTCGGTTGCTTTCTATCTCCTTCCCGCCTCTTCCCAGCTGGTTGTATGAAAACTTCCTTGTCTTTGCTGCTTTCTGGGTTCCCTTCTTTGTGGGCCGAGTTGAGAGGGCATTCTCTAAACAAATGACCATGCTTGTGACATTTCCTGCATCGGAATGGAATATGTTCATAGTCAATGGTCTGAGACCAATCCTCATCATGATATTCCAACATGATGGATCCTGGGAGCGGCTTTGCTATGTTCAGATACACACAGATTCGCGCGTAGGATGTGTAGCGCCGCTGCTTGGTGGCTTCAGAAGATTTAACATAGATGCCAATGGTGTTGCCAATCCCGGCTAAGACCTCTTCCAGCCAGAATTCCTGGGGAAGAGAGTACAGTCTAATCCAAACCGGCGCATGGGCAAAGTCTTCCTTCTCCGGGCTGAATTTTTTCGTCCAGAATCTTAGGAAGAGTCCAGCTGAGTTATAAAAGTATGGCCCCCCGTCAAAGATGTGGTTGTGATCCTCAAGATTGTGGAGGATTATTGTAAAGAACCCTTTGGAGCCCAGTTGCAGATCGTAGTGGCCTTTTGGTTTCCACCAGTGCTGTATCCACTTGATTAGATCACGCTCCGAAGGCCAGAGCCCTAGAAATTTTCCTACTAGGGCATAGTCCCGCATATATTGCTTCTTCTCTTCTATGCGAGGCAATCTTATGATATATTTTGGAGCCTGTGGTGCCTGTGGAATGCATTTGCCCGACATCCAAGGTACTGAGGCATTTGCAGGGCCAGTTTCCTTAACTGGGTCAATATCCATTTCCCGGTCCTTGAAATTTCCTTCCGCGAGGAGCTTCGAGCGCATGTCTTGAG
Source organism: Picea engelmannii (assembly GCA_009831015.1). NCBI lineage: Eukaryota > Viridiplantae > Streptophyta > Pinopsida > Pinales > Pinaceae > Picea > Picea engelmannii. The sequence goes on from ML783057.1 coordinate 1,114,428, forward strand.
GCGGCTCAAAGGTCGGCCTTTTTCCTCCTGCTTCAAGGTTCTCACTTGCTGTGGCTTGGCTGTATGAGACGCCGGTCGGCGCCCCTTCCCTACGAGACATGAGCCCCCATGGGGCAGCCGTCGTGGTGACACAGTTCGTGGCAGCGGCGGTGCAGTTCTAAACCCTAGTTGTAGAGCTCTGAATTTCTAAATCTTATTTATTATTTATTATTATATATATGTATATATATATTTAATATATGATAATAATACTATAAAATTTAATATATATTAAGTTTATAAAATTTAATATGTAATAATAGTGTTATAAAATTTAATATATAATAAATGTAATGTTATTTATGTAATAATATAGACAAGGTTATATTTTTCTTATATAAAATTTATATAAGAATCTTGGACTTGTCCCACAACAGCTTCACTGGTTCAATACCTCCTAATGCAGGCGATCAGAGTAGCATGGAGAAACTAGTTCTGTTGCACACTTCTCTCAGCGGGGTGATACCCTCTTCATTCATCATGATGAAACAATTGAAGGCCCTGGATCTCAGCTACAATACATTGTCCGACAGCATACCCAATACACTGGGAATTTTGGCACAATTGAAGATTCTGAAGCTAAATGAAAATTGATTGATCGAAGAAATCCCCAATGAGTTTCTGAATCTCACATCTCTGTTGCAACTGAACTTGTCTCATAATTCCCCGTTGGGAAGAATCCCACATGGGATCCCGTTTCGAAGGGTTCCGATATCCTCCTACACTGATAACAACGGACTCTGTGGAGATCCTCTTCCTCCATGTTCTTCCAAAGTTCGAGATTCAAACCCATGACAGTTTGTTGGAGTCTTTTGGCTTTCGTGTTATCTGGGAGCTGCCACTGCACATGTCTATGCTGTCGCATCGCTTGTAAACAATGTCTTTGTTGTCGCGTCACTTGTAAACAATTTTTTTAATGGATGACAGAAGAGAGTAATAAAAATCCAAATCTCCTCTGCCATTTTTTTGGTAGTTAGTCTACTGAGCTTATAGTCATAGAAAATTACAACTTACTTAAATACAAAACGATATATTGAGAATCAGGCTTCCCGATATGGAGATAAGAAGCTTATTGTTTTTTTTTGTCTCTGTAACCAGAAAAGTTTCAATAATCTGTTAATATACTATGTATTACAATACAAAATTTCTGAGAATTATGCAGAACTCTAAAATTTTGAAACGAATTTCTGTGTGGACTGGTCTCAAGAAGAATCTTGATAGGTTTTTTTCTATGATTGAGGTTGAGTAGAGAGACACATTCTACGACCCACTATTAAGTGGATGGCTTAGTGTGTATTTGGCCAAGGATATCTTTTAAGTTTCAAGTGTTTAGACCCATCACTTAAAATAAAATTTAGTTTTTAATTGATAATAATAATAATTATCTCTATTTTGTATTCATAATGTGTATCAGGTTTTTTTTTCTAAAAATGATTTATTATAATTTAATTTTTAATGGATAATTATGATAATCATCTTTAGTTTTTTTTCATGAATGTGGATCAATCCATTATCATTATTTAGGGAAATTTCGTTATCTAAAATGATTTCTTAGTAGTTTATAAGAGGATGAAATGTTTATAAATTTTGAAAATAACCTTCTTTTTATAAGATGAGTTTTTAATCATTCAAAACAATTTCAAATCTTACTTTATGATTAAAAAATTATTTTAACTTAAATAATATTTCCAAGAAAATAAATGTCTTACTCATCACTTAAATTAACATTTAACTTACAAAATATTAATACTAACCTAAAATTTATAATTACAACTAATGAAATTTAATTAATATATATATATATATATATATATATATATATATATATATATACTAACAGATTAATTTCTTACGAATATAAAGTATGGTAAAATAGGGTAAAATTTTAAAATATTTTGTTTATTAATAATGTGAAATCGATATATCTAAAAATTTGAACTAAAAATTTGAAGACAAGTATTAAATCTTAGTAGACTTTATTCTTCATCATAAAACATAATGAGTTTTGATTGGGTCAAATAAAATTATAAAACATAATGAGTTGTGATTGGACATTATAGAAGTCTCATATATTTTATTTATTAAAAATAATATTATAATATTGGTGTTATCTTTTGGTATTTTTTTAAGTTTTATTAACAAATTTATCACAGTATTAATTTTATATATTAAAAAAAACAAATACCACATCTAATAATGAAAAACTTATATATAAAATAATAAATAAAGGATGTCATGTGGGTATTATTTTAATTACAAGTGTTAAACATGTCCCTTAACACTTGTAAGGAGGTTAATAAATAAATTTTATAAATCCAAGTGTATTAGAAATATTTAAATAACCTTCCCTATCCACGTTAATGAATACCTATAAAATTATCAAAAATTGAGTACATGCAACCTGTAGTTAACTTTGAATTTTTTTTAGGGTTGATAAGGATTAAACATTTTCAGTTATAAATTTTTCATCATTTAAAATGAGTTTAACTCACTGACATTAATTAACTCACTGCCTCTGCAACATTGTTGCACCGCCTTCGTTTTGCTTCTATCTGACATTAATTAACTCACTACCTCTGCAACACTGCTACACCACCTTCGTAGGTGTTGGCATCTTTGAATACGAGTTACAATGAAGTTTATGTGGGGGCATATAATCTAAGCAGCAGAACGCACGTTGCCCATCTTTACATTGACACTGAAAAATTTTGATTTCTTTGCTCTGACAATGGACAATTATTTCTCTTGCGATGTCTCTTCTCATACTCTAAAGATGGTTTTTTGGGGGTCGAATTACCCTACAAATTTGGCATTGACTGGTTTAATCTAAAGGGCCACAAAAGGTTCGGGATGCTAAAAGGAAATAACAAGTGGGAAGGGGAATTAGGGTATTTCTCACTCTTTCATAGAACTTTAGGGTTTTATTACTGAATGGGGCGGGATCAGGTACATAGTCCCAACCGTTCTCTAAGAAGAGGGACTCTTTCTTATACATCCCTCGCACATGCCTTCACATCAGAGGAGAAGGATGAGTTCTTGGAGGAAGCCTTAGCATAAATTACGGGTTCTATTCCGTAGTTGGACTATGCTTGTTGTTTGTTATAATGAGATTGTGATAAATCGTTGAGCTTCATATCACAATTGTACTAGGGGATTGCTTATTTCCACAGCCATGGTATGATGCATAGGTGCGCATATTTGTTTGTCGTCTATTTTTTATTTATTTCATAGAACTCCAGGGCCTTGTTACTGAGTGGGGCAAGTTTGGGTACACAATCCCAACTGTTGTCCAAGAAGAGGAATTCTTTCTTATACATACCCCGCACGAGATTTCACATTAGAGAAGGAAGGGTTCTTGGAGGAAGCCTCAACATAAATTCTAGGTTCTATTCGAGAGTTGTATCTATATATATACAATATTTGCTATTTTCTTGTAAATTATAGCTCTTTTTTGGACTTTATGGTTGGCGTTTGATAAGGTGAAATTTCTGATGAATCGACAAAACTTCATGTTTTTATGAAAATATATGTTTTTCATATATATTTTTTACCAAGATACTTTTGTACATTGTGGAGATGCAAAATGCCCTGAAGATGTGAAGGTGTGCAAAAGACAAACTCTTGTCCTCTTAAAATATAATGTATTTTAGGTGATTGTAGAATTTTGTTTTTTTTTAAATGAGTATTTCCGTTCTTTTTCCTTTTACAATTTTCTATCTTTTAATTTATTCCAGCACAATAGATTGCATATTCTGTTTTGAATTGCGATTTTCCTTTACCTTGAAACAAAAAGTGTGTGTGATACACCCTCTTTTATAATTTAGTGATGGGTATTTTGTAGTTTGATTTCAATATGGTGCAAGTGCAATGTCAAATGTTTTTATAAACATAAAAAACTAATTATAAACATAAAAAACTAATGTTCCAGTAGAGTGGTTTTAACACACGGCCACAACCACAGTGACTTCTCATCTATGGAGAAACCACTTGTGTCTTTCTATGGTCAAATGGAAATGAAATAAACTCTATTCAAATCATATGAATACCTCATATTCATAATTGCTTTCTTCTCACAGTTTTTGAAGTGCAAACAATGTGCAGCATAAACAACACTTACAGTAAGAGTTGGTCATGGCCTGATCTTGAAGATTGTATTTGCCAATTTTAGTATGCGTAGATTCTGTTTCAAAGGCCTTTTATGACTTTCTTAGAATCTCATGAGTCGTTTATTCTTTAAGAGTACCTTTGGCATTGTTGTCACTAGAATATATATATAAGGGGGGAGATACTTTGGACTTTTGGTTTATTTTAGCCATATTTTCAAGTTCATTTGTAGGAGGTAATAAAAAATCACATTAATTTATCAACAATAAGTTAAACATCTTCTTAAAGAAATAATGATGCATCTCTGAGCGTTCTGCAACCTAGGTTTAGGGTTTAGGCCACACGGTCACAATCTTTGCCCTGTTGGGGCTCATGACTTTGAAGGAGGGAGGGTCGAACAACACCTCTTACAGCCAGGCCACAGCGAATGGAAGCTTGGGAGAAGGATCAAAATGACCCACCTTCGAGCCTCCTCCAGATCAACGCTCAAAGCTCCTGACGGAAGGAACCTTCAAGGATCGGGAGATGGATATTGACCCAGAAACGCGGCTACACCTGCTACAGCGTCAATACCATGGCTACCGGGAAAATCCATCCCATAAGCACCACAGGCCCCAAAATAAATCATCATCTCACCACGCATAGAGGAACAAAAGCAATATATGAGAGACTACACCCTAGTAGGAAAATTCCTAGGGCTCTAGCCTTCAGAACCAGACCTGATCAAATGGATAAAACACTGGTGGAAGCCAAAAGGACACTATGAACTACAACTGGGATCCAAGGGCTTCTTCACAATCATTCTGCATAACCTCGAGGACCGCAATCACATTTTTGATGGAGGGCCTTATTTCTACAACAAAGCAGGACTCTTCTTAAGATTCTGGACCAAGAAGTTCAGCCCTGAAAAGGAAGATTTTGCACATGCACCCGTATGGATTAGACTATACTCCCTTCCCCAGGAATTCTGGCTGGAAGAGGTTCTAGCAGGTATAGGTAACACCATCAGAATCTATGTTAAGTCTTCAGAGTCCACAAAGCAGAGGCGGTACAATTCTTATGCGCGCATCTGCGTATACCTGAAGATAGCGAAGCCTCTCCCAGGATCCATGTAACACCCTGTTTCCCCCAGATTGTAAATATAACTGGACCGGCCAAGGACTATGGCAAACTCATAAGTATGAACATGTGATGTAAATGGACCTGCAGGAAGAGGTCAATGAATGTGAATAATATTTTGAATTTATTGTAGGATTGCTGAGAGGGGATGTGCAGAAAAGAGACCACGATGGCGGTGGAAGGCACCTGAAAAGGTGGCGTTAACTTCCACCGAGAATTAAATACTGTATTTGGACTCCACTGGTCCGGAGAACCAAAAACGGCTCGCTAGCCCTGAAATTCAATGCCTTGCAGGCTGGTAGGCGGATGGATTGATGAGGGATGGGATGGTGAACCGCCCATCCGTAGAGCCTTCAGGCCTGATCGACGCAAGGGTAATCGTGCCACACGCAACCTCGCGAGAGGATAAGGCATATGGCAGAGACGATTGAAAGGGCAGACACGAGGGGAACTCTGGCATTACGCAGTGTGAGTGATAGCAGAGAGGAAGGATTGAAACCTTCGCTCCTGGTCACTGGCAGACGAAGAGACACAGTCTCAGAACATCGTGGTCTCAGCTCGGGGGTGGCTAGTGGTAAATCCGTTGGGAGTCGCTGAGCCTACGGTTGGGTTGAAACGAGCACCCCTCTCAGTGGTTGCACCCACTTTTGGTGTTATTTCTGATAAGTATTTTATGTATTGCATCTTGGAATTCATACACTGATATATATATACTCACAACATTGTGAGATTGTGAATGATTTTAGTGTAAGAATGTCTGTGAATGTTTTGATAATAATTAATAGACATATGCTTGTAATAGAGGAATCCATGCACGACTTACATCGGTAAAAATGAATCTAATCATGCCCAGGTTGAACTAAGTCAGGTATCCAGTCCGTTCTCGGGAATTTGTTTCCCTTATCTGTATCCAAGAATGCCCCGGAACAGACCTCTTCACGGAGATTCCCTCCTTAGAAAGGTTTACCAAGAACCTGGAAAAAGGACTTGAATGTGCAGGTCTTGACAACCCTGCACGAAGAGGAATGACCCTCTTAAAATACTGAAATAGCAGCGTAAGGATAAGTCGTGATCAACGGATGAGATCCCGTCGGGGGATCTGTGGTCGTTCACTACCGTTAAATCGAAGGAATAAACGAGGGAGCAAATTGCCTTAACTCTTTTCCCTCTATCTTCATGAATAGAGAGGAAATCGGAATTGTAGACCCCCAAGGTCCATGAGAACATCTGTACCGTTGGTTTTTCCACGTCCAAGGAGTAGTGGGAAAGGGCGCAGCATCGGGACCGATCTGAGCCGTCAAAGCTTAGCTAGAAAACCTGACAGTCGTTAGATCTATAGGAAGATAGATGAGGGTTAAGCCCTCGTGAATAGGAGTCTCGCGAACTCAGGGGTTCGCAAGGTAAAAGCCCAAAAGTTGGATTCTTCAAGTCACGAGTGGCGAAGCCACGAGAGGATCTGAGTCGTCCATCCGAGGAGGACAGGTGGGAAAGATCCAAGGGTCTCGCGAACTCGGAGGTTCGCAAGGTAAAAGTCCAAAAGTTGGATTCTCTAAGTCACGAGTGGCGAAGCCACGAGAGGATCTGAGCCGTCCATCCGAGGAGGACAGGTGGTAGATATCCAGGGATCTCGCTACCTCGGAGGTTCGCGAGGTAAGAGCCCAAAGTTTGGATGCTCCAAGTCGCGAGTGGTGAAGCCACGAGAGGATCAGGACCGTCCATCCGAGGAGGACAGGTGGCAGAGATCCAGGGATCTCGTGAGCTCGGAGGTTCACGGGACAGAAGTCCAAAAGTTGGACGCTCCAAGTCGCGAGTGGCGAAGCTACGAGAGGATCAGAGTCGTCCATCTGAGGAGGACATGTGGCAGAGATCGAGAGATCTCGCGAACTCGGGAGTTCGCAGGGTGAACGCCCAAGTAGTTGGTGTTAAAAGTCGCGAGGCACGAGGACACGAAGCGACGAAGTGGCGAGAGGACTAGGAGTCGTCCATCTGAGGAGGACAGGTGGCAGAGATCGAGAGATCTCGCGAACTCGGAAGTTCGCAGGGTGAGAGCCCAAACATTGGTTACTCCAAGTCGCGAAGGCGCGAGGAGTGAGGAAGGAAGGAGAGCCATTGGATCTGGGTCGTAGGAGGATCGTTGGATCGGGAACCCTATCGCCTATCGCGCACTCGGGGGCTCAGAGGTTGAGTGGAGCCACTTTCAACATCAGAAGTCGCGAAGTGACGAGTGCCGAGGTTCGTGTGGACGCGTGGCAGAGCCATAAGGTGGGACCCGCGTGGTCTACGGGTGGACACGTGTTGCCTGGAGATAGGAGTCGACACTCTGTTGAATTCTCGCATCTCAGGGGTTCGCGGAATAGGAGGGTGAAAGCTCGACGGTTCAACCAGTGAGGTTGTGAGGTTGCGAGTAGAGAAGAATCGCCAAGGGAGGAGTCAACTCAGCGTTGACCTACCGTGTCTCGTGAGATCGCAACAGGAGAGCACGAGAGTTCGACTCACAAACTCACGAAGGTGTGAGTTGCGAGAGGCGCTGACGTTTAATCCTAGCCTATGGTTACAGGTGGGGAGGGCGCTAACTAAGAAAGGAGCTATACCTGTATCGCCATTCTACCTTCAAGATTGGACTCAATTGTATCGCTGAGTCGCAAAACACAAAAAGGCGCCTGGTTTGTTTGGCCTGTGGTCCTAACCCACGATCACAGGGAGGTGAACAGGGAAGAACTAGCCTGCACTAGACCCTGTAGGACTTCAGGGATTCTGCTCCTTGAGGAAGAACGAATTTTTATTATTATAGGTAGTGGGTGTGTTACAAAGTGGTATCAGAGCATGGTTACAACACTCGGCCTGATTGGGCTCATGCACCAGTCGTGCATAAACCTCGTACGAAACACTCCTATGAGGAGTAACCCCTGACTTAACTATCTTACCCAGGATTAAGAACCTGGAAAATGAAAACTCGACTATGTGTGCATGTGAAAGAGTTATGAATTTATGCGCTATTTATAAAAATGAATTTAACTCTTGACTAATAGTCAGCGGTTATCTTTTCACTCAAGCGGATGATCAAACACGGGAATCCACAAACACAGAGAATGGTGACTCACCAAGAGGTGGGAGAAGGCTCCCACAATAGAGATGAAGATTCTGACGAAAGAATAGCAATAGGAACCCCTCCAGGCCTAGCTGAGACTGTGAGGAGTCTCATGGTTGAATTGCAAAGCTGCAAGGCCGATAATGAAAGGATGATGAAAAAACAAGAAAAGCAAACCGAAATTAATGCAGTTCTACTGCAGAGCTTATCCGACCTACAGCAACAAATGCAGCATGAACCTGAGATGCAGAATCGTGGTCGTGTCAGTGGCCACACTGAGAGAAGCACATCCATAAAGGTCCACCCCAGAGGTAAAGGACCCGTGCCAGGCTATTCCACTGAGAAGGAAGATGGTGATTCAGAAGGCTCTTCCAGCAGCAGGACCAGTTCTTATTCTCAAAAGAAACAGAAGAAGCAAAAGACTTCTAAGAGTCATAAGTTTGAGGAATTCAAAAAGGCCAAACCTCCCTCCTTCGATGGCGAGATAAAGAAGGGAGAGGAAGCAGAGGCTTGGCTACTCGGACTGAAGAAATATTTCAGAGTCCATGACTTTTCAGAGAATTTGAAGGCCCAAGTGGCCACTTTCAATCTGAACGGAAAGGCTTCCATCTGGTGGGAAGACCTTAAGAATATGAAAGGGTTCTGCGAGGAGGACCTGTCTTGGAAACGGTTCGAGAAGTACTTCCGGAAGAAGTATTTGTCGGAAAGGTATTTCGACGAGAAGGATAAAGAGTTTTATGAACTCAAACTGAGAAAATTTACTATGGAGGAGTATGTCAATAAATTTCTTGACTTACTGAGGTATGTACCCTACATCAAAGCAGAGAAGGCGAATGCACAACGCTTCATCAATGGGCTACCCAAAGAATACCGGAACCGAATCGAATTCGATGAGCCAAAGACCCTAGAAGACACTATACGAAAGGCAACATATTGTCATGAACAATATGGACATCGGGCAGAGTCTCGTGGAGACTGGAAACAAAAGAATGGTTCAAAATTTCAGAAGAAAGGGAGAAAATCCTCGGGATTTAAAAACTACAAGAAGAACCACAGAATGAACTTTCCAACCCAGAGTGTACTCCAACAGAACTTTCCCTCGGAGGACGGAAATAAAACTTCTGGACCTATACCAGTAAAGACTGATAACCCAAAGAGAAAACCTTTGGAATGTTGGGATTGCAGAGGAGATCATCTCCGGAGAGACTGTCCACTCCGACAACAGAACAGTCGGAAAATTTATAACATGCAGGAAGCTACCACGGTCAATGATGTGGCAAGGAGTGTGCCGCAGATCTATGTAGCCTTGGATAATAACCAAGCTGACCAACAAGCTTCAGTGGTGGAAATAGAAGGTATGATCTTCAACCATCTGGTATCTGTTTTGATTGACCCTGGTTCAAATTTGAGTTATATAGCCCCTAAAACTGTTGATAACTGTAAGCTACAGCCACAAAAAAAAACTAAACCATGGTTGGTACAGTTAGCCACTGGCACCAAAAGAAAGGTGGTAGAGGCCGTACCAGCTTGCCAAATAATGTTGGGTGAATTCCCCACCCAAGCAACCCTTAATGTATTACCCCTGGGATCATATGATCTGTTGATTGGTATGGACTGGCTGGCCGCCCATAAAGCCAAACTGGACTGTTACTATAAAACCTTAGAAT
>ML783057.1:1128179-1142508 GCA_009831015.1 Picea engelmannii
TGGATGCTCAGTCCCCCATCACTCTTTCATCGTGGTCGGTCTGCACTGGCGGTATTTATATTTTATTAATTGACCTGCATACATACAAGTATATCAACAGGCTCCTGGCCTTCAACACTTAGGCTCCCTGGCCTAACAAAACTTATAAGCCTACAGCTTATACAAAACTTGGCTCACCAACCTATAGAACATATTTACAATTCTTTGCATATAACATGATCTGTAACGGGGCTCGGCCTTGGGGACACTACAGTAAATCAGATATTAGAAGATATGTTAAGGATGCATGTGATGCATCAACCTCGGAAATGGGAAGACTACCTGCCATTGGTAGAATTCGCCTACAACAACGGCTATCAAGCGTCCTTAAAGATGAGTCCATTCGAGGTCCTCTATGGTAGACAGTGTAATACTCCAATCAGCTGGAGTAATCCTGTAAATAGGATTTCTTTTGGACCCGACATGCTGAAAGAAATGGAACAACAAGTAGCTCAGATAAAACAAAATCTGAAGATCGCTTAGAACCGACAGAAAAGTTATGCTGATCAAAAGAGAACTCCAAGAGAGTTCAACATAGGTGACCATGTATATCTCAGAATTAAGCCCAGAAGGAGTTCCCTGAAAATGGGAGCTTGTGCCAAGTTGGCACCCTGGTATTGTGGACCCTTTGAGGTTCTAGACAGAGTGGGACCGGTAGCCTATCGGCTAGCACTTCCTCCCACAGTAAAAGCACATAATGTTTTCCATGTTTCATTATTGAAGAAATATGTACATGATGCTAATCATATAATTGACTGGTCTGTGATCCAGGTGGAACCGAAGGGAGAATTCCTACCAGAACCCCAATGCATATTGGACAGAAGGGAAACCCGACTTCGGAACAGAACCATTGCACAGGTCAAGGTGCAGTGGAAACATTTTGGCCCAGATGAGGCGACATGGGAAATGGAGGATGCCATGAGACAGGCATATCCGATTTTTTTTACTTCTGTACATGAAATTCATGTTAGTAGCTAAGAACATCGAGGACGATGTTCCTTTTTAAGGGGGAGGGAATTGTAACACCCTATTTCCCCCAGATTGTAAATATAACTGGACCGGCCAAGGACTATGGCAAACTCATAAGTATGAACATGTGATGTAAATGGACCTACAGGAAGAGGTCAATGAATGTGAATAATATTTTGAATTTATTACAGGACTGCTGAGAGGGGATGTGCAGAAAAGAGACCACGATGGCAGTGGAAGGCACCTGAAAAGGTGGCGTTAACTTCCACCGAGAATTAAATACCGTATTTGGACTCCACTGGTCCGGAGAACCAAAAGCGACTCACTGGCCCTGAAATTCAATGCCTCTCAGGTTGGTAGGTAGATGGCTTGATGAGGGATGGGATGGTGAACCACCCATCCGTAGAGCCTTCAGGCCTGATCGACGCGAGGGTAATCGTGCCACACGCAACCTCGCGAGAGGATAAGGCGTATGGCAGAGACGATTGAAAGGGCAGACACGAGGGGAACTCTGGCATTACGCAGAGTGAGTGATAGCAGAGAGGAATGATTGCAACCTTCGCTCCTGGTCACTGGCAGACGAAGAGACGCAGTCTCAGAACATCATGGTCTCAGCTCGGGGGTGGCTAGTGGTAAATCCGTTGGGAGTCGCTGAGCCTACGGTTGGGTGGAAACGAGCACCCCTCTCAGTAGTTGCACCCACTTATGGTGTTATTTCTGATAAGTATTTTATGTATTGCATCTTGGAATTCATACACTGATATATATATATATATATATATATACTCACAACACTGTGAGATTGTGAATGATTTTAGTGTAAGAATGTCTGTGAATGTTTTGATAATAATTAATGGACATATGCTTGTAATAGAGGAAGCCATGCACGACTTACGTCGGTAAAAATGAATCTAATCATGCCCAGGTTGAACTAAGTCAGGTATACAGTCCGTTCTCGAGAATTTGTTTCCCTTATCTGTATCCAGGAATGCCCCGGAACAGACCTCTTCATGGAGTTTGCCTCCTTAGAAAGGTTTACCAAGCACCTGGAAAAAGGACTTGAATGTGCAGGTCTTGACAACCCTACACGAAGAGGAATGACCGTCTTAAAATCCTGAAGTAGTAGCGTAAGGATAAGTCGTGATCAACGGATGAGGTCCTGTCGGGGGATCTGTGGTCGTTCACTATCGTTAAATCGAAGGAATAAACGAGGGAGCGAATTGCCTTAACTCTTTTCCCTCTATCTTCATTGATAGCGAGGAAATCAGAATCGTAGACCCCCAAGGTCCATGAGAACATATGGACCGTTGGTTTTTCCACGTCCAAGGAGTAGTGGGAAAGGGCACAGCATCGGGACCGATCTGAGCCATCAAAGCTTAGCTAGAAAAACCGACAGTCGTTAGATCTATAGGAAGATAGATGAGGGTTAAGCCCTTGTGAATAGGAGTCTCGCGAACTCGGGGGTTCGCAAGGTAAAAGCCCAAAAGTTGGATGCTTCAAGTCACGAGTGGCGAAGCCACAAGAGGATCTGAGCTGTCCATCCGAGGAGGACAAGTGGAAAAGATCCAAGGGTCTCGCGAACTCAGAGGTTCGCAAGGTAAAAGTCCAAAATTTGGATGCTCTAAGTCACGAGTAGCGAAGCCACGAGAGGATCTGAGCCGTCCATCCGAGGAGGACAGGTGGCAGAGATCCAGGGATCTCGCTACCTCGGAGGTTCGCGAGGTAAGAGCCCAAAGTTTGGATGCTCCAAGTCGCGAGTGGCAAAGCCACGAGAGGATTAGGATCGTCCATCCGAGGAAGACAGGTGGCAGAAATCCAGGGATCTTGTGAGCTCGGAGGTTCGCGGGGCAGAAGTCCAAAAGTTGGATGCTCCAAGTCGCAAGTGGCGAAGCTACGAGAGGATCAGAGCCGTCCATCTGAGGAGGACAGGTTGTAGAGATCGAGAGATCTCGCGAACTTGGAAGTTCGCAGGGTGAACGCCCAAGTAGTTGGTGTTAAAAGTCGCGAGGCGCGAGGACACGAAGCGACGAAGTGGCGAGAGGACTAGGAGCCGTCCATCTGAGGAGGATAGGTGGCAGAGATCGAGAGATCTCGCGAACTTGGAAGTTCGCAGGGTGAGAGACCAAACATTGGTTACTCCAAGTCGCGAAGGCGCGAGGAGCGAGGAAGGAAGGAGAGTCGTTGGATCTAGGTCGTAGGAGGATCGTTGGATCGAGAACCCTATCGCCTATCATGCACTCGGGGGCTCGGAGGTTGAGTGGAGCCACTTTCGACATCAGAAGTCACGAAGTGCTAACTGTCGAGGTTCGTGTGGACGCGTGGCAGAGCCATAAGGTGGGACCCGCATGGTCGACGGGTGGACACGCGTTGCCTGGAGATAGGATTCGACACTCTGTTGAATTCTCGCATCTCGGGGGTTCGCGGAATAGGAGGGTGAAAGATCGACGGTTCAACCGGCGAGGTTGCGAGGTTGCGAGTAGAGAAGAACCGCCAAGGGAGGAGTCAACTCAGCGTTGACCTACCGCGTCTCGGGAGATCGCAACAGGAGACCACGAGAGTTCGACTCACAAACTCATGAAGGTGCGAGTTGCGAGAGGCGCTGACGTTTAAGCCTATCCTACGGTTACAGGTGGGGAGGGCGCTAACTAAGAAAGGAGCTATACCCGTATCGCCATTCTACCTTCAAGATTGGACTCAATTGTATCGCTGAGTCGCGAAACACAAAAAGGCGCCTGGTTTGTTTGGCCTGTGGTCCTAACCCACGATCACAGGGAGGTGAAAAGGGAAGAACTAGCCTGCACTAGACCCTGTAGGACTTCGTGGATTCTGCTCCTTGAGGAAGAACGAAATTTTTTTATTACACGTAGTGGGTGTGTTACAATCCATAATCCTAGAATACCATGACGAGGACTGGATCCAAACCATTGACTATGAACACATCCCGTTCAGATGCAGGAAATGTCATGAGCACGGACATCTCTTCAGAGAATGCCCCCTCAATGCTGCACACAAAGAGGGGAACCCAGAGGTCGGCAAAGAGAAGGAAGGCTTCGCTCAACCAGTAGGAAAGAGAAGACAAGGAGGACGAAAGCAGCCAGTCCAAGTAAGTAAAGATCTATCCACTAGTAATAAATATGCAATACTACAGGATCAACCAGAGAATCCATCAGTCCCCAAAAACCCCAATGATTTACACGCGGAAAACACTCCCCAACACATGAGCCCAGGGAGCGAATGACCAATACAAGAGAAGGATCCAGATAACTCATCTCTAGACCCCGTTGTCAGCCAGCAAGACCATTTGGAGGTAGAGGATGGGGGGCACCGATATGGAGCTAGAAAAGCAAGAATTATGTGGGGTGGACCTGGAGCACCTCGAACACACCTATAGACACCAAAAATTGTACACCATACCTCGGGATCAATTATGGAAAGTGCACAAGGTATTCCTTAACTCCTAAGCTGGATCCACAGCTCGATCCAACAAGGGTCTGGGCATACAGGGTAATCAGTCAAAGAGCCAGAGAAAAACTCAGAAAGATGAAAAGAAGAGAGGAAGGAAGTCGACAAACAAGCTCATACAAGAAATAGGTCACTTCATGGTGAACTCTGGTCCAATCAACCTTATCTCGGACAACTTTCCCCCTCTCTCCACCCCCTCGTCCTCATGAAGATTAACTCCTAGAATATAAGAGGCCTCAATGGACGTAGCTAGCAAAAAATGCTACGAGATCTGATCTTTGCAGAAAAACCGGATATAATGTTACTTCATGAAACAAAATGCACCACTGAAGACATTGATAGGCTACTCCCCCACTGCTGGAAGCAAGGGGAAGCAGTTTCTACCGCAGCCACAGGTACAGCTGGAGGATTAGCTATCATCTGGAACACCAACACAACGATCATGGAAAAATTTATCACTACCAAATGGTCCATCACTGCAGACTATAGGCTCATTGGTTCCAACAAACCCGGACACCTTACCAATGTCTATGGGCTGGCTAGCCCTAGGGATAAGCAAGCCTTTCTTAGGAACCTGGAGTACCTTTCCACCTTAACTGAGAACAATAGATGGATTATCGGTGGAGACTACAATCTCACACGCAACCTGGATGAAAAAAAAGGGGGATTAAGATGCTTGGATCAGGATTCCAATGACTTCAATAGCCTCATTGATAACATCAACCTCATCGACCTGGAAACCATCAATGGCATTCACACTTGGACAAACAGAAGAACCAGAATACATCAAATCGCCTGCAGGCTAGATCCTTTTCTCATCTCTGATTCCCTCATGCTGGAAGGGACAACTC
Organism: Picea engelmannii; assembly: GCA_009831015.1. Lineage (NCBI taxonomy): Eukaryota > Viridiplantae > Streptophyta > Pinopsida > Pinales > Pinaceae > Picea > Picea engelmannii. The sequence continues at coordinate 1,133,501 of ML783057.1, forward strand.
TGAAAGCAAGCATTCTGGATTTCCATGGCTCGGATCACTGGCCCATTCAGCTATGGTTGGAGGTGCCAACCACTCCAGGGAAAAAACCCTTCAGGTTTGAACAGTTTTGGCTCAACCACCCAGATTTCCAAGAAAAGATCCATGATTGGTGGAGGGAGGCAGAGGTCCCCCATGGCTCCAAGATGTACATATTTCAGCAAAGGCTAAAGAACCTCAAGCAAAGACTCAGGCTTTGGAACAAGCAAACCTTCGACAACATCTTCGATGCCCAAAAGCAGTTGTCAGAACAAATGAGCATGATTCAAAACCAGATTCGGCTTCAAGGACTAACTGACGAGCTTAAAACCCAGGAAGCAAAATTAAATCAACAGCTGGAGGCCAGAAATGGCCAAGAAGAGATTCTATGGATACAGAAATCTCGCATCCAGTGGCTCAAGGAGGGGGACCGAAACACCAAATTCTTTCATAGAACCACCATTCACCGCCGACATACCAATAGAATTACGCAGTTAACCTCTACCAACGGCCAACCTATCCACTCCCATGAAGATCTAGAGAAGACACTAGTAGACTATTACAAAGATCTCCTCATGGAACCCCTCCCAGACAGATCTGAGGCCATAGCGAAGGTCATGCAACATGTGCCCTCCCTAGTTACTCCGAAGCAAAAATCAGCCCTACTCCGGCCCATTGCTATTGAGGAGGTGGATCAGGCGCTTCAGGACACCCCCACAGGCAAGGCTCCAGGTCCAGATGGCTTCACCAGAGATTTTTTTCACCATTGTTGGTTGATTATCAAGGTAGAGGTGTGGGAAATCATTGAATACTCTCGATCTTCAGGACAAGTCCTCCAGGCTCTCAATGCGACTTTCCTCACCCTCATCCCCAAAGAGGGGCAGGCCTTCCACCCTAAGCAGTTCAGTCCCATCGCACTTTACAACGTCATCTACAAACTCCTAACCAAAGTGATTTCCCGAAGACTCAAGCCCATCTTACCAACGATCATCTCTCCGGAGCAATCGAGCTATGTTGAAGGCAGAAAAATCCTGGACAACGTCATCCTAGCCCATGAAGTGATTCACTCTTTGCAGAAGACCAGAATGCTAGGTATGCTACTTAAACTAGACCTCTCTAAAGCCTTTGATAAGTTAAGCTGGGACTATATGCGTGAAATGCTCCTTGCCTTTGGCTTCGACAAGCTCTGGGTGGATTGGATTCTAAATCTAACCTCCTCGGCTTTTTTTTCCATCCTTATCAATGGAGTTCCCTCTCGTCCTTTCTCTCCATCCAGAAGAATCAGACAAGGAGACCCTCTTTCCCCTTTCCTCTTCATCATCATGGCCGAGGGTCTCAGTCACTCCATTCACGCAGCCATAGCAAGCAACCTACTGACAGGTCTACCTCTGCATGGTATCTCCCCCCTGGTCTTGCATAGCCAATTTGTGGATGACACTCTAATGATGGGTACCCCTACAGCACGAGAAGCTCATTCCCTCCTCTCGATCCTTCAAACCTTATCTGAAGCCTCAAGACTGGATTGTAACAAAGACAAATCTCAGATCTTCTTCTTCAATATGCCTGCTCCGATTCAATGCCATAATCTGATATCTTGTGCTTCAACCGAAGCTCCCTTCTGTCCAAATACCTTGGCATCCCCTTGATTGATAACGCCCTCAGAAACACCTCTTGGGAACATCTCCTTTCCTCCTTTGCCAAGAGGCTGTCTTCCTGGACCTGTAGAGCCCTAAACCTCCCTAGTCGCCTCATTCTTCTTCAAGCCGTACTTCAAGCCCTCCCCATCTATACCTTCTCGGCGCTTGCTGCCCCAAAGTTTGTCCTCACAACCATAAAAATCTTACAGAGGAACTTCCTCTGGCAAGGCTTCAACACAGGGAAGAAAATAACGCTGATCAGCTGGGACAAACTCTTCCAACCCAAAATTCAGGGAGGCCTTGGGCTAAGGGACCCCTCTATCATGAATAAAGTCCTTAGCGCCAAGATCTGGTGGCGTTGGTTAAAAAATCCCAAGGACCTCTGGGCCAGGCTCTGGAGAAGGAAATATGCACCTGATATGGTGGAGAAGAACCTAATTAGATGGAATGGGGATAGCCCAAGTTCCTTAATCTGGGCAACAACCAAAAAAAATAGACATTTGGTAACAAATCATGCTTTCTGGGAAATCTGAAATGGGAAAACAACCCTCTTCTGGAAAGATTCCTGGTAGCAATGGCCAACTCTAGACCACGAGGACTGGGCTGAGAATATCAGCATCCAAGCTACACACGCGGGCCTGACAAAAGTCGCTGATTACTGGAAAGACAATCCAACAGAGGTCACATGGAAATACTGGCACTTAAATAGGGAGCACCTGAACCTAGAGGCACACGTGGACCTAAGACCCTGGTAGGAAGAAATGGCCAAAAGAAAAATCCCCAAACTTATGGGAGAGGATATCCTACGATGGGGATACTCGCCATGGGGCACATTCAGCATACGATAAGCCTATGTCATCAGAACTCACTCAGACCCTCTACCCACAGAAAAGGTTTGGAGAAAAATCTAGGGCCTTAAACACTAGCAAAAAATTACTCTCTTCCTCTGGCTCGTCACCCATTCGAGCATTCTCACTTGGGATAACCTCACAAAAAGAGGATTTGTTGGCCCGTTTATCTGCATGCTCTGTGGAGAAGAAGTTGAGACCATGAATCATCTCCTCAACACTTGCCCCTACACTGCTCAAGTCTGGGATCAAAGTGTGCTAATTATGTGCACCTTGGATTGCAAAAGAGACAACATCATTGACACAATCACGGAATGGAGAGACCAAGTGTTTCAATCTCCCCTTCTAAAACGTATTTGGCAGCTTCTTCCAGGCTTCATTCTTTGGCAGGTGTGGAAGGAAAGAAATAGAAGGCTCTTCCAGAATGACCACCTCCCGTGGCACCACTGCTGGAACCAATGTCGCCTCAACATTTTGGAAACTATTAGCCTTCAACATTGGACTGAAAAAGATCTGATCAACACTCCCACGAAACTTCTGATCCTCCAGTACTGGAAGTCCCCCCCAATTCTTGACTCACCTCTTCTCGTCTCCTCTCCTCCCCCTCAAAGCAGCCCCTCCTCTTGGACACCCCCCCCCAGGTGGCTTCATCAAGCTCAATTTTGATGGGGCCTCCAAAGGCAACCCAGGAGCAGTGGGTTATGGAGTGGTCTTCCGCAACCACCATGGACACATCCTTCTCATTAACGCATGCTCCCTTGGTCACACTACGAACAATGCAATGAAACTTTGGGGGCTCACTAGAGGACTGCAATTAGCCATTGAGAATAGCTTCACCAAGCTGATTGTAGAAGGCGATTCCCAAATCATTATCAATCTCTTCAGCAGAATCTTAAATGGAGTGGACCCGGAAAGAATCTCACCCAGCTGGAGACTCTCACATGGGCTAAAGACTATAGCGGATCTTTTGCAACCCAATCAGGCCTTTATACCTGCACACGTCAGGCGAAAGGTGAACCAAGTAGCGGATGAACTGGCTAATCTGGGGACTAATTGGGACTGACCGGATCTCCTGTGCAAAACATCCCTCAACCCCGCACACCCTATTCTCCAGCAATGCATTCGTAAGGCTGCGACAGTGGAAAAACCCCTGGATGGGGTGTTAGTGCGGGCCACATGGTGGGATGAGGAGGAGAGTATAGGCCAGCGAGTCAAGGGACCATGTGTCGGGCTCGTGCCAAGACCCACCGCCTAATCCATGCATTTAATCGCCTTCACGACGTCCGCTGCACCATTAACGCTGGTGCGCCCGACTCCCATTGTTGTCTCCTCCATGGCTTCTCTGTTTGCAGGCGACATTAACCCCCACATGCATCCCGACCCTCTTATCCCTCAGCCGACCAGACCTGGCTTACTCTGGTTTCCATCCTTCATGGTGCTCACCGCCTTCGGACTTCTCCAGGCTCTCCACGTCCATCTGGGGCTCTCCTCTCAGTTTTGCCTTCCTTGCGAGCACAGAATGCCACGACAAAGAGGGAGGCCAAGGAGAGGATCTCCATGGCATCCTCCTCGACCTTGAGTCTTTGTTTCTCCCCCTGGCTCGCCCTCTACGCACTCCTCATAGCCCTCGCAGCCCGAGCTGGAACCTCTCGCCTCCTCCACCCCGCCTGCCTCCCGGTTTGAAGGTCTGATCATCACCGATAGCTCGCTGGGATCTCTCTCACGATTTCCCGCAGTTCCTTCGAATTCCCTAGCCAGTGGGCCTTCTGTTGCACCGGTAGCCTGCCCCTCCTGCCCACCCTTGGAGGCGCCACCCTTTCTTCAGAATGCCCAGCATAGGCCGCACTCTTCCACCGACTCCATCCCCGACTCGCAGCTGCAGGACAACTGAGCCATCCTCTATGGGCTGGTTTTTGAGCTCTGACAAGGATTGGAGGACCTTCATTTCTGACTGTAGCTATTGGATGGGAAAACCTCGCCTCTCCTTCAGATCCTTTCCACCTTCCAGGGGGCTTTCCACTCCACTCCAGAAGCCGCTGTAGCAACAAAGATGCCCCATGCAGAGCCCGTCAACAGGAATGAACAGGTGCAACAACCATAAGGTGGCGACTTGGTGCAGGCCACGCACGGGGACACGGAGGATGCAGCAGCTATGGGCATCCACGCGCACAATCCATCCGAAGTCACCCTGCCAGTTGCCAACCTGGACGGGGGAAAATTGGATGCTGACATGCAAATGGAAGGGAAAGGGACGTCCGTCGAAGAGGAACCTTGGGACGCGGCATACCAAGCCACCTGGCCAGGTTATTTGCCAAGTGTCTGACCCCTCTAGGGATTTGATTTTTTCACTAGTTTATCTTCTTAGTTGTAGCCTAGTCAGATTAGCTCTGTTTATCTAAGACTGTTAGACTGTAAAATGCTAGACTTAGCCGGCTGACTGAACTGGTTTCCCCTTTCTTGGGGCAGTTCGGTAACTACAGGACGGTTGTTTTCAAGCTTCTGCAACTCTGGTCTGGATTTTGAAGGCTCTTTATATATAAAATCTCTTACTTACAAAAAAAAGAAGAAGTTAAACATCTTCTTTATTATAGTGTTTTATTATAGTGTTGTAGCTTATAGTTAAACATCTTCTTTATTATAGTGTTGTAGAATGTGTTTTGTTGTGTAATAAATGGAATTCAAGGTGGATATATGGAATGATACTCTTTTATGATAAATTGGTTATAAAAATGATTTGAAATATAATATAATAATAATAATAATAATAATAATATATTTTCATGGTTAGGGCCACACCAAATTGGTGTATGAGACTCCCTCCGCCCAACGATTTTACATACCCCCATTGTAAAATATATTTTGTTATTATTTAATAAACTTAATTTAAAATTAATATTATGAATTCTAAAATGTATTTTGTTATTATTCAATAAATTTAATTTAAAATTAATATTATGAATTGTGGAATAAATTTATTTATATAATAAATATTGTTTTTAAATAAATGAATAAGCATATGATATTTCATGATTTATTATTAAATTTTCAAAATTATGAAAATAGTGTTATAAAAATGATTTGAAATTTTAATAAAATTTGTAAATATAAATTATTTTTTTTGTATAATTAATTTAAAGATATCATAAAAATATATATTGTAAACATTCAAATTAGTTTTTTAAGTAAAAATATATATTGTAAACATTCAAATTAGTTTCTAAAGTTAAATGTAAGAGATTCAAATTAGTTTTTTTTAAGTAGAAATATATATTGTAAACATTTAAATTAGTTTTTTAAATTAAATGTAAGAGAGTTTGCATAATTACTACTATAATTAATCTATTTTTTTAATTAGCATATACAAAATATTATTATCCTAATAACTTGTAATCTATTTTTTTTATTAGCATATACAAAATATTATTGTTCTAATAACTTGGCTGCATATATTTTTATGCAAAAGGAATTTGTGTTTTTAAGATGGTTGTAAGATTTTTGAATGAATATTTCAAATATATTTACTGTAGAATATTGCAAAATGGTTGTAAGATTTTTGAATGAATGTATAGAATATGACAACATTTCAAATATATTTATTATGTAATATAACTTGGTGATATGTGATATATGTATTGTTAATGCAAACCACATGAGTTGTGTGGATAATGTAAATTTTTATAACATGTACTAATGAATGGCTAAACTTTAATTATGACTAGTCAAAAACGTTCGCAAAATCAATGTAATAACTTTAAAAACTATGGATTTTAAACATTGTCAAAGTGAATCCGCATGAATGTGATTACAAAGTATAGCTATCATACAAATTTGTCATGTCAAGCATTATCACATGAGCATTATCACAAGTGTCAAGCATTAACACATGAGGTTGTTGGAGTTGTTTTCAAGGTTATGCTTATTTGGTAAACTTAGGAAATCAAACCTAAATATATATCTTGAAAAGACCAAACTTAGTTCACTCTTATAAGGTATCCACATTGTTTTGTCATTATTCTTAAAGGTTGTATAATAAAATTTATGTGTGTTTACAATGTGGAAATAAGACTTTTACTCTAGATTCTTGCAATCATTTATTATAGAAAAAAAATAAGGCAAACATAGGTGATATGATGAATAAATACATATTCTCTCTCTTTCAATATTCACAAAACATTGTCTCTCTCTATGTGAAGTAGGTGATATGATGATTAATTATCTGCAAGTTATAAATACATATTCTCTCTTTTTCAATATTCACAAAACATTGTTTCTCTCTTTTCAATCATTTATATTTGGAAATAAAGTTCTCTTTTCAATCATTTATATTTTTAAATAAAGTAATAACCCATTGTTTCAATATTTTCAATTATCTTTTCATCGAATTCACGACATATTGGTTTTTATTGTAAAATGGAAACACTTTAAGTTTTGGTTTTAATGTATAAATCTTTTGTCATATCGAAGAAGGCTAACTATTTTTAAAATATCCATGAAAGCGATCCAAGGAAGGTCATATCAAATAAAGTATGCAAGGATGTGAATGTGTTTCAATTAAAGTGCATCCCAAGTTTTTAGGTTATTAGCAAAGCTTTGCAAGAGAAATCAATGAGTGCAGGCTTGGAATTTGACGTCCCACACAGGACGTATTTTTGATTTGAACCCGTATTTGACATGTGGATGAGAAATCCACACGTCATTATTGACAGACATCAAAATACCAAAAACGTCAAATTGACGTTTAACAGTGTAGATTTCCCGTCAAAATCTGTTGTAGATACTTACACATTAGAGGCTTATAAGTATATACCGCCTAGGTTAATAATTATAATTCATGGTTTCAGCCTTCAAGGAACTAGGCAGGGGCACAACAATGAGGTTGATGACAGCTGGACAATGTTAGTTGAGGGAGTAAATGGACACCCAAATTACAAATTCCAATGCTTCAGTCACGGTCTTCTGAAATTTACACAATATACAAAATATTTTGACATTTATGATTTTGGGTAAAACGTGAAGTTACAGGCATGAAAATAATTTAACCGTCATCAATTTTTGTCTTGACAGGCTGGATAAATTTGAAATTCCAGGCCTGAATGAGTGTACACAACTTTTAATAAACACTATTATCTTTAAACTATTATGTGCTTATTGTTGAACAATAGCTCGATGATAGAACTAAAGATATCCAACAACTAGGTGAAGATAAACAAGATTTAAAAAATGGTTCTGTTGTACGTTAGGAAGGCTGAAACATAAAAATTTGGACACTTGTTGAGAGTTGTACTGATGGAACATAAAAATTGGGTAAGTTGACGTTGCAAAGAGAATGTCAAACTCCTCCAAGTGAGTTGTACCTGATTATCTATTAAATATGAAATTGAGTGATAGTAAGTTTGTAATTTCTAAACGCTGCATATAATATAAAAAAATAAAAAATATTATAAACTTGTTCAAATTATTACATAAATAACATTAAACTTATTATATATAAATTTGATGTAAGAAAAATATAACCTTGTATATATTATTACATATATAACATTACATTTATTATATATTAAATTTTATAAACTTATTATATATTAAATTTTATAACACTACTATTACATATTAAATTTTATAATACTTTTATCATATATATATATATATATATATATATAATAGAGTCTAGTGGGTTTAATGGTTAGGAACATATGTTTCCTTTTAAGGGATTACAGGTTCAAATCCAGAAGAAGTTAAGGTATGTATATTTTTGTAGATTTGTAGTAGACATATGTTTAGGTGGGTAGAAAGGATTGAGGTATATATATATATATATATATATATAATAATCCAGAAGGGGTTAGGGTATGTGTATTTTTGTAAATTTGTAGTAGGCATATGTTTAGGTGGGTAGAAAGGATTGAGATAAAAGATTGCAATGTCAAACATTGTTTGTCTACCCAATAAACTGAGTGATCAAACCCCTCAAATTACTTTGACATTCCCATTCCCATTCCCCTTAAAAAGTATGCTAATTTACTTTTGTTAGGCTTTCCCTTTCCAGGGCTTTGGGGGTATGCTATTAACAAACTTGTTTATTACTGCTGCATGGTACCAGTAAACGAAGTGACAGGTTACACGATCGGGGCAAAACAGGTGTACGAGATAAGGAAGGGTTTCGAAATTAAATAAATAGACGCAAAACCATTTGCTACTGACAACAACCTGTTTTGCCCTTCCAAGTTGCAATGCTCCCACACAGCCTTTTTTACTCGCTCTCTTTCTTACACACAATGAACTGCAAGCGAAGGCGAAGGTACCGGATCGAATCGCGTATAGTTGAAAGTCTGAATTGCTTTAGATTTTGAAGTGGCAACATAATAATATGGCAGCTCCTGCCGAATTTATTCCTATGCTGGCGAAGCATAAAACATCAGAAGAAAAAAGAGGAGGCAAATATTAGTGGAACGATGGCGGTGAGTGAGTGCCTGTTTCTGAAGGAGTCCCTGGACACGGCCGTTCTCCT
>ML783058.1:21791-39510 GCA_009831015.1 Picea engelmannii
GATGACCGGAGCTCCCATAAATGGCCCGCAAAGGTGCACTCCTCAACAACTTCCCTGCATAAAATTGACTTTGGCTTGGAAAATATTCAGCATGAAACTTCTTTGAATATCCTCTCATGGCCTCAAGAAAGACTGTCTTATATAGATCTGAATTTGGTAAGCATCTCCCAACTTCCCCCCAAGATCTGGCCTAAAAACGGGCCCAATATCCCCCTAAAAGGGAAACAAATCTCCAATTACATGACAAAAATCCAATAAAATCCACTATTGTAATGTTAAAACCCACATTATGAAACAAAAATAAAAAATATCCCAAAGGGCCCAGGCACGCACTCCAAAATAGGCTCATATGGATAAAAATGGCCAAGCACCAGCCCCTAAGGGTTGCGCGTTGACCCTTAGCCCACAAGTTTGGGTCACATGTTGTAATGTAATATGACCACGACCCTATATACATGCAAAACCAAGGTCACCACCCCCGAATATATGGTGGTCAGGTGCTACAGTCCCGCACCGAGATGGAGTGTATAGTGGAGCATCCTTCGAAAAGACTATGTTCATATATATTTAAAACTCGTGGGCTGGGGCTTGGCCCCAACTCCCTTCTGCCTCCATTTACATTAAAACACACTTTAAATATTTTTAAATGGGCTTGTAATAACAAGACCCACCTTTGGCATGATGTCATTCCGACATGTCCCAAACACATTCCCCCATTCTAGAGGTCATGGGTTCGATTCCTCTAGTCTCCAAAATTTTTTTCCCAACCAACGAATGATTGGGTGCCACGTTGTAGGCCACGTGACACCCTTTCATTGGTCCATGAATGTGCCACTTGTCAAAAAGAGATTGGACCATGTTTTTCATTTTCCTAGTCAGCATGCTTTCCCATTCAGTAACTGGCCACGTCATCACACCTGCCGCATGTCATCGTGCATGCCACGTCTGTTGTACGGGCGTTCCATTTGTCACCCTTTCAGTGGTGACACGTCTCACCTCCTGGTTGGTCCACCTGTACCTTCCACATCAACAGTCCATTGTGCCCTTGCCATGTCAACTGTACGGATTTCTTCCATGTGTCACCTCCATACGCTTCCATGTCATGCTGACATCAACATTGACTTGTTTTTCTTGTAGACCTCTTTGACTTTTTGTCTGTTTGAAAAAATGAACAAAACATGATATCGAGAACATACAATGTATGTTTGTGCATGTTCAAGTTATGTTGGGTTCGTATCGATGAGGCCTACACACACGTCCATTTTGAAGCCATTCTGAGAACTTTGTTTTTTAGGCCTTTCTAAGCCCCATCAAGCTACTAGATCCAATTATGGACCACACCTCCCCACTAAATGACCTTTTGGTCCCCAAAATGTTACTGACCAGTCAACAAGCTTGGGATAGGCCACTCGGATTTTCCTCTGTCTCTGAACTCTTTCCCATGCACTTGTCTCATCAAGATCAACTGTAACACAATCATGGAAACTGTCAACATATTGTTAGCCATTTGAACCCAGTCACATTTTATCGCAGCCACTATCATCCATGTAGACAACATTACTAATGATAGAATAAAAAACATGACTACAAATGAGCTGATATACTTGAAATATTTTCACAACATGAGCTTATCTTGAAGAAAACTATGATTGATTTTCCATTCAACAACCATCTCATGTTCTTTCTTAAGATTGATTACTTCATTTGAAATAATTATTGGTTTGTTGCTTGCTTGAACTGCCTTCTTTAATTGTTCTATAGTTTGAAGTTTTTTATTTGCCTTTACATGATGAGCATGAACCACATAATCTTGACCTACTTTGGTTAATTAATATTGATTCTTTGTCTTGTAGAAGATTGATTTATGATCAAACAAGTATGGACTACCTGAGACCATTCCACATTCACTTAGTGGCACTACATCACATGTCACCTCATCCACATACTTAGATGAAATAGAAAATTTTAATATGAATTGCTTTGCTATGTGCATTTGATGATGGTTGCTTATCCATTTAAGTGTGTATGGATTATGTTGTATTTGCATTTTTAATCCCAATTTCTTAACCAATTCTTTGGAAATTAGGTTAGATTCAGATCCACTATCGATTAATGTATCAACCTTAGTGTGTCGCATGATGACCCTGATATAAAACAAGTTACTTCTACAATCAATTCCTTCCCCAATTTTACTTGTCATATCAACCAATGAGACCTTATATTCATCACCTAAATCTGATCCCAAGTCTATGGGTCGTGTTGTCGCTGCAACTATTTGCCTCCCTTTCTTTTCCTTGAACCACTTTGGCCTCTTCTTGGGATGCAACTACCAACAACGATCCTCATCATGCTTCTCTTTCTTGAAATTATTGCAAGAGGGATTCTCTTCCTTTCTTGCCACTGAACTTGACTTCTTTCCATGCCACTTCCTCTTGTCCTCTTTCCTTGGAGACGATTCCCATGATACTCCAACACCTGTTTTCCCTACTTCAATGTATGTCGCTTGAACAAAAACGTCATCAAGATTAGTTGGTAAAAGCATGAATACATTGTTTCTAATATGTGCAAGTAAACCTCCTATATACTTCATTGAATTTCTTGGGTATGTAAAGGGATATCTAACATCAATGCCATTTTTTAAAAGCCATCTATGTATTCTTGCATTGTTTGTCCTTTTCTTTGTTTTAAAGCTTGCCATTCAATTAATGCTTTTTATTTTTAACCCAAATGATAGAATTTATTTCTAAGTGCAGAAATGAAACTTTTCCATGATGGAAATACATTACCCACATGTTGCATCTTGTTTTCCAACTTTCTTTTCCACCAGATGAGTGTTGTGCCTGCAAGTCTCAATAATGCCAATTTGATTTGTGTGGCCTCATCCTTGATCTGTTGCACACTGCAATAGACTTCCATCTATTTGACCCAATTTTCAAGTATCTCTGCATTAACTTCACCATCATACATGGGTAATATGAGTTTAACATCAAGTTTTAATAATGACATTTCATTCTTATGCTTATGAACATGTTTCTTTGCATTGGATTTAGAACTTGAACTTGAAGAAGAAGGAGAAGAAGGAGGTGATGATGGAGGTGAAGGAGGAATTTGAGGAGGATCCTCTCTTGAGTCCTTAATAACTTTTTCCCTTTGAATATTCACCCATATTGGGTCTTTTCCATTCAAATTAATCCTCATACAAAAGTTTAATCATCTCTGACATAGCAAAGAATTTTTTTCTAAACTCTTTCTCATCCTGAGAACGTCCCTTTTCTGATGCCATATTCTCGCTATGAGAATTTATCTTTCTTAATCCAATAAATGGATTCTCTTCCACAAGATCGCCTTTGCCATGATGTAGATTTTTCGTGGTTAACATGAAAAACTGAAATCCAAATGTCAACTATCTCTGATAGCACTTGATCCGAAAAGATCTTTTAAATGACTATGGTTGAGTTATTAAGTATGTTTTAATTAACCAATTAGGAAGCTTTAAGAAAGAGGAAGAAGTTATAGAAGAAGTATGAAATCCATATAAACATGTACATAACTGAAATGAAGCATAAAACAACAACAAACCATAGCACCAATGTGATAAAGGAGTTCGGCAACCTCACCTACGTCTCTGGTACTTTGTCTCAGTGGCTGAAGCTTTCTTGTTTTTGTTCAAAGATTAATAAGTACATCACAACATTGCCAAAAGGTTAAAAAACTAATCTTCTCTTTCTCTCCTAGATCTTTAGAACTTGACAGAAGAAACGACACTGAAATCGGATGACCAGAGCTCCCAAAAATGGCCCACAAAGGTGCGCTCCTCAACAACTTCCCTCCATAAAAATGGCTTTAGCTTGGAAACCATTCAGCATAATCCTACTCGGAATCTCCTCTCATGGACTCAAGAAGGATTGGTTTATATAGATATAAAGTTGGTAACCATCTCCCAACTTCCCCTCAAGATCTGGCCTCAAAAAGGGCCCAATATCCCCCCAAAAAGGAAAAAAATTTCCAATTATAGGCGAAAAATCCAATAAATCCACTATTATAATGTCAAAACCCACATTATGCAACAAAAATAAAAAATAGCACAAAGGGCCTAGGCATGCACTCCAAAATAGGGTCATATGGCTAAAAATGGCCAAGCGCCAGCCCTAAGGGCTGCGCACTGGCCCTTAGCTCGCAAATCTGGGTCACATGTTGCAATGTAATATGACTGTGCCCCTATATATGCACCAAAACAAGGTCACCACCCCCAAATATATGGTTGGAAGGTGCTACAGTCCCATGCCGAGCTCGAGTGTATAGTGGAGCGTGCTCCGAAAAGACTGTGGGCATATATATTTAAAACCCTCCTCCATTTACATTAAAACACACTTTAAATATTTTTAAATGGGCTTGCAATAACAAGCCCCACCTTTGGTGTGATGGCATTATGACCTGTCCCAAACACATTTTCCCATGCTATAGGTCATGGGTTCGATTCCTCTATTCTCCAATTTTTTTTTCCCAACCCATGAATGATGGGGTGCCGCGTGGTAGCCCACGTCTGGGTCACGCAACACCCTTTCATTGGTCCATGAATGTGCCACTTGTCAAAAAGATATTATACCAAGTATGTCATCTTCCTAGTCAGCATGCTTGCCCAGTCAGAAACCGACCACATAAACACACCTGCCACGTATCATCATACGCACCACGTTAGTTTTACGACCGTGCCACATGTCACCCTTTCAGTGGTGACACGTGTCACCTCATGGTTGGTCCACCTGTACCTGCCACATCAACTTTCCACTATTCCCCTGCCACATCATTTGTACAGAATTCTACCACATGTCACCTCCAGATGCTGCCACATCAGCATGACATCATGCTGATGTCAGCATTGACTTTTTTTTCCTATTGAACTATTTGACTTTTTTCTTGTTTGACAAAACAAACAGAACACGATATCAAGAGCATACAATGTTTGTTTTATCCCATTCAAGTTGCATTGGGTTTGTATCGATGAGTTCTACGCACACGTACGGTTTAAAGCAAGTCTGAGAACTTTACTTTTAGGCCTTTCTGAGCCCCATCAAGCTCCTGGATCTGATTCTGGATCATTAGTGGGTGGCCAAATTTGAATGAAAGAAACTTGACATGTGGAACCTTTAACATATGGGTAGTAGAGAATCTAGGGATATGAGATTTTGGAAAAAATTGGATCTGGATTTTCTCAATAACCGATAGTGAATTGGTGGTAAAGTTAATGTTAGTTAACAAAAATTGCATAGAAATTATATTTTTGGAAAGAAAAGGGTTTGATTTTAGGAGTCCATAAGCTTCATCTTAGAGATAAGATTGAGGCATGGGAATATTCATTGGAAATTTGATTCAAGGGAGAATAACCTAGAATTATCATAAGTTGGAGAATTGTGATATAATTCTGCATAAATTGAGAATAAGAATCACCTCTAGTTTTAACTAACAATTTGTTTGTATAATATGCCTAACTCTAACAAAATGGTTGCTTGCACATTTTGTAGAATTAATGAATATAATAATATTAGCTCAATATAGGATTTCATATTTGAGACATGGAGGATGGAGTGGGATCCTTTAGTCATAACAAAGAAGAAAAAGGGCAACATATCAGTGTTTGTAGTGCAAAGACAAAATCTAATGGACACAGGATCCTAGCAGAATCAACAAAATGGACAAATATTATAAGAAACTTGAGAATGGAAGTGAATATTTATGGAGATGATAATGAAAAGATAATTCAGGAACATGAAAATAAGAATATGATAAATACTCAAATGATGCAAAGCCTAAATCAGTTGCAAAGAAAAGTGAATAATTAATTAGACTTGAGACATGAGGAAAGAGGAAAATATCAGGAAAGGAGGGATAACTTCAAAAGGCCCATTCAATGAAGGACTGATAGTATAACCTATAGACAGTAGTCACCTACTCACTCAGTTAGAATTTTTTTTTCATCTAAAGGGTCAAGGAGTATTCCAGAAGTATCTCATGTTAGACATAAAAGTAGAATATATGATTCATATAACTTACAAGGGGATCTTAGGAATATTAATCCACCATCCTTGATGGTGAAATGAAAAATGGAGATGATGTTGAATCCTAGTTGATTTAGATCAAAAGGTACTTCTAATTGCACTACATCTCATCCAATATAGAACCCATGCTTTCCACATACCATGTGCATGGGAAATTTTTTCTATAGTGGAACCACCTGAAGAAAATTGAACACATTGATGAAAGTAGGATTACTTGGAAGTAGTTTAATGGATATTCCCATCAAGAGATTATTTCATAGTATTTTTATGACAAGAAGATGCAATAGTTATTTGAACTCCGGTTGGGGAGCACACTTATGGTAGAGTATGAAATTTTTTTATAGGTATTGTTGAGATATGTGGGGTTTATTAAGGATGACAAGGTGACAATACAAGGTTTCAAGTGGACTTCCATATTTATAAAATGATAAAATTCAGTATGATGAACTCAAAACCTTGACCGAGGCCACTAGAAGGGATAATTTATTGTATGAGCAAGTAAAAGGAAGATATTATTTTCATAATTCTTGGATGGATAAGATATTATTTTCATAAGTCTTGGATGGATAAGAATAAGGAGAAATTTCATCAGTGAAGGAATGAATTCAAACATCATTCTAGTAGGGATAGTGCTAGCACCAATAAGAAAGATCAACATAAGAATGAATCTGAGAAGAAAGAGTCCTTGGGGAAAAGGGAAATACCCCCTATCAAATGTTCGGTATGCAAAGAATATCACATATAAAAGGATTTCCACCAAAAAGAGTGTAAAAACAAGATACTACATAGCATCCAAGAGGATACCATAGTGGAAAATATGGGTATAATTAATCCAAGGATATATGTAGTCTTGGAAGAATGACAAGAAGAACATCGGTCCCATATGATTGAGGTGGAAGGTAAGATCACAAATCATCCTATTTTTATTTTAATTGATTCAAGAGAAAGGCATAGTTTCATTGAACCTAAAATAGTGGAAAGACTTCATTTGAAGAAAAAAAAACTTGAAATATCATGGTTGGTTCAGTTGGCCAATGGAACAAAAAGAAGGATCAATGAGACTATCAGATATTTTCCAATAAATATGAAAGGATTTTACACCAAGGTTGAACTTAATATCGTACCCTTAGGGTCCTATGATATCCTAATTGGAATGGATTGGCTAGGCAAGCATCTTTATATCCTAGATTTCCACAACAAGACATTTACATGTCTTGATGAAGAAGGGAAGAAGAGAACTATGAAAGGAATTCCAAGACCCATATCCATCATGGAGATTTCATCCTTGCAGTTGAAGAGATGTTTTAGGAAGGGATGTTTTTTGTATGGATCTCATGTGGAGGAGCCAAAACAGTCTAAAGAGCCAAGCACTCGAGATTTTCCATTATTGTAAGAGTTCAAGGATGTATTTCAATAAATAGTAATATTTCCACCAAAGAGAGATATAGATTTCTCTATTGATTTATGCCAGGAGTTTCCAAAATATCAAATACTCCTTACAGAATGAGTACACTAAAATAAAAGTGATTACATATGCATCTAGAAGAATTGTTGAATAAGGGGTACATACTCCCAAGTGTTTTACCTTGGGGAGCACCAATGCTCTTTGTAAAAAATAAATATTTGATGTTCTGTTTGTGTATTGACTTTAGATAGCTGAACAAATCTATTGTGAATAAAAAGTACCCTGTATCCATAATTTATGACCTATTTGACCAACTAAGAGGAGAAAATATATTTTCAAAGATAGACCTAATATGAGGATATCGCCATGTCAAAGTCAAGGAATAAGACATTAGTAATACAACTTTTAGAACTAGGTATGAGCATTATGAATTTTTAGTGGTGCCATTTAGATTAAACAATGTACCAACTATATTTATGTTCTTTATGAATGACATATTCATAAACTATTTGGATATGTTTGTCATTGTATTCTTGGATGACATACTTATTTATTCCAATTCATAAGAAAACATGAACATCACCTAAGGTTGGTACTAAAGTAATAAGGGAACATCAAATTTACTCAAATCTTTGTAAGTGATCCTTTTACCAAGATAAAATCCATTATTTGGGACACATTATTTCATAAGAAGGCATAACATTAGATCCAACGGATATTAATCCCATTAGGGGATCACCAACTATTAGGTAGCTAGAGAGGTAGTTGGGGGACCGAAGGGCCCATAGTGAAAATAGTGGAGGCCATTGAATGTAAGGTGGACTAGGTCCAATATAGTATTGAATAAGGCCCACTATGGCTACTAGATATAATAAATGTAAGAGTAATTCTATAAGTGGAACCTTCTAATAACTCCTCTTATATTTATTATATCTAACTACCATAGTGGGTCTTATTTAATACTATAGTGGACCTATTCCACCTTACATTGAATGACCTCCACTATTGTCACTATGGTCCCTCCGACCCCCACACTATGGGTATATAGAGAAGTAGCAGAGTCCATTCAATGTAAGGTGGACTAGGTCCACTATATTATTAACTAAGGCCCACTATGGTAGGTAGATATCTTAGTATAGATATAATAAATGTGAGAGGACTTCCTAGAAAGTTCTTCTTCTAGAATATTCCTCCTCTAGAATGTTCTTAGATGGTTGGTACCACTATATAAATGGATTCAAAAACTTTAATGGGATGTGAAAGATATTTATTGTATTTGGAGCAGTAGCTCAATAAGGGGATGCACCCTTGAAGAGGCAAGTGAACAAGGGAGGATTCCTTCCATAGTAGAATCCATTGTATGGTGTTTCCCTACACTCAAGGTTTTCTTATAATAAAAGTGTGGTTGTTCTATATTGTTCCATATGTATTGTGTGGTTATTTTATCATAGATATTTGGTTCTTAACCATTGGTATAAGAGCACTTTTCTTGGCAGGAATTGTGGACAATTGTTTTTATATTTTTTTATATTTTTTTGGAGAAGAAAAAGAGAGAAGTGACATTCTGGATGATTTATGTAGATTTAGGTGAACGTTTTGTAGAAATTTGTTTTATATCTGATTTCTTGTCATAAAAACTTCCAATTTGAAAAAAAAATGTTTGAAACAGAGTTTGAGAAGTGGAGTTATCGACATTTTAAACCTTCACCTAAACAAATTTCTACAAAACGTTCACCTAAATCTACATAATTTTATATCTGATTTCTTGTCATAAAAACTTCCAATTTGAAAAAAAAAATGTCTGAAATAGAGTTTGAGAAGTGGAGTTATCGACATTTTAAAATCTGCAATTTTTCAGGGTTTTTTCGATGGACGACCGCACAATTTTTATGATTTTTTTAGTAGTTCTGGTCAATTTTTCCAAAACAAATTACATATATGAGTTCCCCTAACAATTTTACCCAATTTAAAAAAAAAACAATCATCTCAATCGAAGTTTTGAAAGTGAATATATTGTTGATTTAAAATGAGCCATTTTTTGAGGGTTTTTTGTGACAATGACGAGACTGCAGAGTTCATAACTTTTCCCTAAGTGCTCTGATTGATACCATATCAAACCCATTGGATAGAGAATTTTAATATATTTCGTTTGGTATTTTTTATGTGGTATTTCCAATGAATATTCACTCTCAAATCATGGAAGCCATTGCGACAATAATTCAAGCGTTCAAAGTTGAAATGCAACATATTAAAGAGAAATGCATTCAAGAGCTCAAAGTTGAAATGCAGCATATTGAAGAGGAATTTATTCAAGTTTCCAAACTTGCAAGGAAATAAAGGTATATTGTGGATGAATATTATCAATAAATATATTATTGGTATGATTATGAGGATGATTGTGATGATTGGTATATGGATAGTTGTCATTTCTGGGATGAAAACCACCTTCATATTTTATTTGATGACTCTACTCTACCTTTTGTAGAGAAAATTAATGTAAAAAATCAGTATCCCATTATGATTACTATTGTCCATCCTTCATATTATACAGTGTTATTATTCAATCCAGATTGAACTATGACCCTTTCCCACTATGTGGATGGATCTTCTTATTCAAATACACATGACATATACCAATACTTGGAGGATAACTTTTTGTTGGTTATTGGTTTCAAATATATTCCGTGTGGAGTTCACATGAAAACTTGGACATGGGACCTAAGTTTATAATGGTGGTTTGACTGCTTCAACAGGGTGACTTTCATTTCTACATGGGACCCTTGTTCTCTAGTCTACTTCAGCACTATGGTCCACACTTATCCATGGGACCTTGGTATATGGTTGTACACCCTCATAAGAAACATTGAGGAAAACACTTTCACAAGGGGGATGGAATGTTAGGTTGTTAGAGAGGTAGTGGGGGGCATGGAGGGACCATATTAATAATAATGGAGGCCATTGAGTGTAAGGTGGAATAGGTCCACTAACCTATTAAATAAGGTCCATTATGGTACTTATATATAATAAATGTAAGAGGACTTCTTAGAAGGTTCCACTTATAGAAGGTTGCACCTCTAAAATGTTCTTAGGTGGTTTGTAGCACTATATAAAGGGGTTCAAGCAATGTAATTTGACAAGTTGAGAAGTATTGTATTTGGAGTGGTAGCTCCACAGGAGGATTCCCCCTCAAAAAGGAATGTGAACATGAAAGGATCCCTTCCATAATAGGATCCATTCTATAGTGTTTCCCTACCCTGAGGTTTTTTTTTTTAATAAAGTGTGGTTTCTTCTATATTGTTCTCTGAATATTCGTGATGTTTATGTATGCAAGTATTTGGACTTAACATCGACATCAAGGAATGTTTCACAAGATAGATATTTTACGAGATTAGTCAGACACTATAGCATTTTGATGGCATAATTATCTAATATTTCCCATCCCAACACTTCTTTACAAAAGAAGGGAATTAATATTGAATGGACAACAAAATGTGAAGAAAAATTATTTTTCTAAAATGCTTTCTCACTAGAGCACCTATATTGAATATTTCTAACCCAAATGACAATTTTGTTGTATGTACATATGCATGCAAAGAAGGACTTGGTGGAGTCCTAACTCAGAATGGACATGTCATTGCATATGAATCAATAAATATTAAACAAAAAAATAGGAACTATGCCATGCATAATTTAGTTATTGCTTTCATACTCTATGTGATGAAAATGTGGAGGCATCACTTAATGGGGAAGAAATTTGAGTTGAGTACTAATCACAATGGTTTAATATATCTCTTTCAGAAACCAACATTAAATGTTATGCCAAAAACATGGTTGGAATTCTTGAGTATGACTTTGAAATCAAGAATATCAAAGGTTACCTACAGGTAAATGAAAAATTACAACATGAATATGTACAAAATAAATTCAAGGAATACAAGATAGGGGAAGATGGGATTCTTAGGCATAAGAACAAAATTTTTGTTCCTGAGTCCGAAGAACCCAATAATTTGTTGCTAAACGAGATGCATAATGTTTAATATGTTGTCCATGTCAGTTATTAGAAAACAATTGTATCATTAAGAAGACAATAATTTTGGCTAGGAATTTAGAAGGATGGCACCAATTACATTTCTAAATGTATGGAATGTCAAAGAGTGAAGGCTCAGCATAGACACTTAGCGATTTTTATACAACCATTGTCAATTCAAGAGAGTAAATTGAAAGTCATAACCATTGATATTATTACTAATTTTCCCACAAAAACATGGAATCGTGATTCAATAATTGAAGTGGTAGATAAATTGACAAACAAGTCTCATTTTGTACCATTAAATATGACTCATAAAACAACTAATATTGCATAAATTTATATGAGGGAAATTGCTAGGTTGCATGGAATACCTAAGACAATTATGTCAGACAGAGGCACAAAGTTTACTTCAAACTTTTGGACGGGATTTTTTAAAGGATTTGGTACAAATATGAACTTTATCATGGCATACCATCCATAGTTAGATGGGCAGACAAAGAGAGTCAATAAAGTAATTGAAAACTTGTTGAGAATGTATGTGATAGTAAACCATCTAAGTGGGAAGATTACTTCCATTTGGTTGAGTTTTTCTACAATAATGGGTATCAATATTTATTGAAGATGATCCCATTTGAATCTTTTTATGGTAGAAAATGAAATACTCTAGTGAGTTGGGACAACCCAACAAACAAAATAGTACTTGGGATAGAATTGCTCAAGCATATAGAAGACCAAATGGTTAATAAAAAGAAGAATTTGAAAGAAACACAAGATAGACACAAGATTTATGAATATAAGAATATGATAGCTAGAGAATTGAAAGTGGGAGAGAATGTACTCTTGAAAGTGAATGCCGAGAAGATCTCATTGAAGTTGGGAAGTTGTACCAAGTTAGAATCCATATTCTCTGGTCTATTTGAGATATTAGACAAAATAGAGGTAGATGCATACATACATGAATTTCTTGCTTCCATGAATGTCAATAATGTGTTTCATGTCTCTTTGTTGAAGAAGTGTGTACATTATCCTAACCATTTTATTGATCGGAGTTGATTCAGGAGGATCCTAAAGGAGAATTTTAGGTCTATCCAATGCACATATTAGAGATAAAGGTCAAGGTGCTATGGAATTGAGTCATAGAACTGGTAAAATTTTAGTGGACCTACTACAATCCTGAAGATGATTCTTGGGAGAATGAAGATGCTATGTAGGCATGATACTTGTGACATTTTGAATAATTTTGAAATTTTGATTTCACTTTACATCCATTTCCAATTCTAGAGGACAAACTACAAGTAATAACCATTTATTTTATTACTAAGTTTCCCAGGACAACAGGGAAAGATGATTTAATAATGGTAGTGGTAGATAAATTTACAAAGTCTTCTCATTTTTTAGAAGTGAATATGACTCATACAAAAACCAATATTACATATATTTATATGAGGAAAATTGCTACCTTGCATCTAACAACTAAGGCAATTGTTTCAGACTAAGAAAAACAACTTACTTCAAAATTTTGGAGAGGATTGTTTAAAGGTAGCAAATCATACCATACATAGTAATATGAGTGGAGAAAGAGAGTCAATTAAGTCATTGAATACATGTTTAGGATGTATGTGACGGATAAACCATATAACTAGGAATATTATTTTCATTTGGTTGAGTTTTCCTACAATAATGGGTGTCAAGATTCATTGAATACGAGCCCATTTGAAGCTTTGTATGGTAGAAAATTAAATACTCCAGTGAATTGGGACAACTCAACAAAAAGAGTAGTACCTGAGATAGAATTTCTCAAGGATATGGAAGACCAAATGGTAAAGATTAAGAATAATTTGAAAGCAACATAAGATAAAAAAAGGAGTTATGAAGATAAGAATAGGGTAGCTAGAGAATTTAAAGTGGGAGAACATGTAATCTTGAAATTGTAGCCCCAGAAGAGCTCATTGAAGTTGGGAAAATATACCAATTTAACAACCAAATTTTGTGGTCCATTTGAGATATTGGATAGAATAGGGCTAGTTGCACACATGCTTTCATTTCCTCCTTCCATTAATGTGCATAATATGTTTCATATTTCTTTGTTGAAGAAGTACGTGCATCGTCCTAATAATGTTATTAATTGGCATTGATTTAGGTGGAGCTATCAATTGTATTTCAGGTACAACTAGAGTAAATATTGAAAATAAAGTTCAAGGTGCTCTAGAATCGATTCATAGAACTGGTAAACATTCATTGGACCCACTACGGTCCTGAAGATGCTATGCAAGCATAGTACACATGAATTTTTGAATACTTTTGAATTTTTATTTATGTTATTTATATGCACTAAGGATAGCTCCAAAATAAAGGGGAGGGGAATGCAATACCATGATTTTGAGTCCCTGGATTAAAATTTTATTTTTATTCATTGATAGAATTCTAGAGTGCTTATAAATTTAAAAGGAGGGAGAGCCTAGGGAATGCATTAATTTGAAAATTTTTAATAATAAAATACATCGTTGAATATGATATAGGCACATACAATATTTATAGTGGGATATGATTCTAGGAGAGAGCCGGGGGGGTGAGTGTCTAAGCCTTTATATTTTTATAATTATATTTTTTACCCTTGATTTTTATTTATAGGGGAAGAGTCACATGAGTACTTTAGAGAGGACCCCTTATTCCTTACCATTCATATATAAGCCATGCCTATGGGTTGTTTGGGGTTTTCCTCATTGTTGTTGTTACTTCATTGTGTGTTGCTAGTTCGTTTTGGTCACCAGATATTGTTCATCATTTCCTTCCTTCTTTGCCACTCTAGATCTGGTTGTGGACATGGGGAAATGAGTTTCTATAGGTAGTGATTCATGATCAGTGGTTGTAAGTAATACTAGTGCACCCACAAATAATCGATGCATGTGTGCATAACATTATTGACAATAATGACAACACTAGTCGTATATGAGAATATTGGATGTTTCTAGCACATATATTTATTTACCAGTAGCATTGGAGACCTAAATTGAGGTGAGAAACTTGAAGGGATAAATGGAGGTGAATGGGTTTCATGGTATTGGGTTGTGCATGATTATGGGAAATAGATCTTGTAAACTGGGATTATTGTATGGTTGAGAAACTACGAGAGATGATTTTCTAGATTGGTTTGGGAAAACTAAAGTTAGCCTAGGACCCATTCTTGTGGATTCATATCCATGGATTGAGGGTAACTTGTTTTTAGTATCCAAAACCAAAGCATCTAATGTTGGTTGGAATGTCCAATTCATGTAACCAGTTGATGAAACCTCTTTTAAAATATAAGTCTCTCTATGTTTCTCTATGATTTTTTTTCACTGTTTATTTTATTTGTCTCTATGATATGTTTATGACATGATAGTTATTATCAATTTTTGTGCATGGATAGTAATGATTTATTTTTCAATCATGCATGTTTCTTTTTATTGAATTTATGTTATTATGTTTATTGTATTGTAATAAAGGTATCAAATTTTTGAAATCATCTCAACTGGATGAGTTTTAGAGGCAACCGGGTAGTGGGGTGTGTTACATTTTCTCTATGGGGGGGAGGTTTCATTATATTCAATCTTATGTCTTTCAAAACTAATTCAACCTTATTTCTTTCAAAAAAAATATTAGATGCATACTTTTTTCTATATGTACCCATTTACATATAACATTTTTTCTTCCTTTGCAGAGGCACGCAATCAAATGTATCATTCACCATTAAGGAATACTATTATTCATACATTGTTTGTCCCAATTGGGATGGTTATAAACTTGTGCAAATGTGTCTAAATCTTGAGTACATAAAACTTGAGCCAATGGAGAAGAGGTTTGTAGGAACTATGAATGCGTATGACAATGATCTATAGAATCACTGGAAATCACCAACTACTTATCATGTTCATTGGACTCAACTTGAGGAAGGTAAGTTGGAAGAGGTGGATTTTCATCCTCATTTTCATCATCTAAAAAATAAACTAGAACAATATCTCTAATAGAAAATTTAGAAAAATAAGATGGCATAAATGTCCAATTAGGCTCATAGGCCAAGATATTTTCATCAAAATTAATGTATATCAAAATAATAAATTCATTAGAATTATATTGAATAACTTTATAACCTTTTACATCTTCAAAATATCCAACAAAAATGCACTTATCACTTTTAGGATATAATTTTTTCCTTTGCTTATCAGGAATGTGAACCCTGTCTTCACTACCAAAGACATGGATGTGGATTACATCTGATTTAATTCTAGTTCATTCTTGTTCGAATGTTATGTTTTTTAAATTCTATGTGGTGATGTAATCTATTAACGCTCTGTAATTTGCCCAAGGTTTTGGAGGAAGTCACATAGGTAACATCAAACTTCTTGGAGTCCTGAATCTAGTCATCCAAGACTCAGAGAGGGCTCTCTCTGTCTGATCTCGCTTTGTTTTAGATTTTAGATGTTAGGCTAGTTAGAAGGTGCCTAATTTTGTTTTTAAATGGTTTGGTTGGAGCAAGAGAAAAAGGCCATTGGGAAATGGAGTCACAACTTAATTTAATCAAGGCAGGTTTAACAGGCCAACGTTGTAGGGTAGGATAGGAAAATTCAATGGATCCCTATAAATTTGATGCATGGAGGGGATGAATGGGTTTAGAGATCCAATAAAAAACAAAGCAATGAAGAATTTTGCCTTTGATCTTCAGTAGAAAACATAGAAATTATTCCAAATTTAGTGACAGAGTGTATATTCAAACAAATTTTGTCCTATATCTTCTTTGGATAATTCATAATGTAGAAATCAAAATGATTAAAAAAAGGAGGAAAAATATCAGCGACAAACTTCACCAATGAAATCAACACAAGAATCTTGTAACAGTGCCTTGTATTACTATAATTTGATCAAAGAGTTCTTGTGGGAAAATTTGATCATATCTCCCAACAGGTCCCAATAGAATCCAATATTTTCTAACTGGAACCAACCCTTCATACTTCTAAATCATAACTACTTCTAACTTATTTACAAAGTCTTGTCATAAATGAGCAGGATTTATTCTAATCTAATTGAATCTTAGATTACAAATTATAGAGATTTTGTGAATCTGATTGAATTTCTGGTGCTAATTGAGTGGCATTTGTTGTGATTTGTCCTTGAATTCTGATGCGTTGTTTTCATGCCACTGACATATGGAATGGGATTGAAATCATCTCCACAACTTCTGCGTACAATCACCTAATTTTTACCATCTATCCTTTGACTTTTTGCCTCCCGAAATTTTGAATAATAGGGTCTGGTGATCTCTTCGATTCTCCCACTCTAAGATATCTATGTACAATATGGGGGAGTTTTTTGTATAACAACTTGTTATGAAAAAAAAATTCCTTCCGTTTTTCTAAATTCATTTCTAGTTCGCTGAAACAACTCCCACAAAATCATGACTGAAACAGGAAAAAACGTAAAATTGAAAAATGGGGCTCAAAGATGTCTTTGATTATCCCTGCTCCTGACACTTATGTAAATTATGGGAGAGGTTTTTGTTTTCCATCTAGTGATGAAAAAAAACCTCTCTTGTATTTTGAAAATCTATCTTCATTTTCTTGGAATCCTTCCTGGAAGTTGAACAGGTAAAAATGCAAAAAAACAATTTTATTTGGGAAAAGTGGTTTTGGAGGGGCAGAGTGGTTTAATCGGACCCCCTAAGGTGGTAAGTGGTATTGGGAGGGGGGGTCCGATTTCACCATGGGGTGACACTTTTCCCTCCTAATACCACCAACTCGGACCCCATGTAGTTGATGTGACATGAAGGGGGGGGGTCTGAGTTGTACGGGGAGTGCATGAGTGTTTTAGGATAGATTTTTTAGTTTTTTAGTTTTTTATTATTTTTTTTAGTTTTTGTATTATGTTTTATTATGTGTTATATGTTTAATGTTTATTGTTTATGTTTGTTTATGTGTTATATTTGTTATTTTTTTATTTTTTTATTTGTTTTTAATTAATTTAAATTAATAAAACACTAACCTAATTACTAACTTAATAAACTAACTATTAATTAATTGATAATTAATTAATTAATTAGAAGACTAACCTAGTTTATTAGTCTAATTACACTAATTCAATTAATATTAACACTATTAATTAATCTAATTATTTGTTTATTTTCCTAATTTTCTTTATTCATGCAGGGATAAAATTGGCAAAGGGGTGAAGAAGTGAAGGACGCAATGGTGGATG